>VWYH01007450.1:0-50905 GCA_013399365.1 Pampusana beccarii | reverse complement strand
CCCCGCGCCGCGGCGGCTGCTGCCAGGGCCGGGCTGGAGCCGCGCAGCAGCACCGCTGCCCGTTCTCCGCTGCGGCTCCCCGCGGGCACCATCGCAGTGGGCGGCGACCGGGACCGCGACCGGGACCGCGACCGGGACGGCGATCGGGACCGGCTGCGCCGCCGCCACCACCACCACCTCCCCTCAGCCGCGCGGCTGCGGCTGCCATGGAAATCACAACCACGCCCTGATTGGTCGCGGGCTTCGATGTGTCGCGGGACACGATTGGGCAGACGCTGGAAATTGACAGCTAAGAGGGCGGGGCCAGACGGCGGGGCCGGGCCCGTTAACCCCTGCGGGGCTGACGGGAAACATCTGGAGCGCACAGCTGGAGCGGGCGGGTGCACATGGCGGGGGGGCTGCCACGTGAGCATCTGGATGAGCCCATGTGCGCCGACATCTGGACAGCTGTGCCAGACAGATGTTAATGGCTGGGAACATCTGGATTAAATCGCAGCTCACTCCCCAAGAACCTGCCACCATTGCTCGCAAAGGTAAAGCCTTGACCTACAAGAATATTTTAACAAGAAAAGGCTTGAACTATAAGAATATTTTAACAAGAAAACTCTTTACCAAATGCCACCCACTGGCTTAAGTTTCAGAGGGTCGGTCTTGCAGGTGAAACCATCCAAAACACACAGTCCCATTGCCCAGGGCAAATGGGTTTTAAGTGCAGCGCTGCAACCGTCTGATAAATTTTGAAAAGCTACAGTTAAACATGTTAATAGGCATGAGGCACGGGCAGTGCAGGACAGCGGGCAGTGCCGCCTGGCTCGGAGCTCAGGTGGCCGCTGGTGTCACACACCTGTTCTGCGGCAGTGGCAAAGCACAAGCCATGTGTCCAACACGTGTGCAACTGTGGAAACATCTGGAACAGCACCAGGCTGAGCACAAGCTCAAGCCTGAGCCGGCTGATCTCACAATTCCTCTGGCCCACAGCTGGGTGAAGCGGCCAGGCAAGGACCAAGAACAATTTACACCAGCTTTTGTCCCTGGAGGTGTAGCTACTATAAGCTCAATCCACGAGGAGACTCACATCCATAGGTTAAGGCACCTCTGACCTGAGGCCATCCAACTGATTCCTTCTCAGTGCTCTAACAGACAGCTGTTATCCCTAAAAAGCGGGGAAAAAGGTTGAATTTGACTTAATGCAGTGATGCATAAAGACCGAATCAAACCAAAAAATGTATTTCTTCTGTACGTACAGGAGCTCTGGCCCAGCTGCCATCACCGTATGCAGACAAACACCCCATGGAAATGTCAGTGCTGCTGCAGGGTCATATTGAAAGGAACGATCCTATGGGATATNAATAAAAAGAAAAAAACAAAAAATTTGAGTTATTTAAAAAAAAAAAAAAAAAAAAAAAAAAAAAGCTAAGGGGATTTAACATGATGCAAACCCAAAATTCAGACTGGGAAAAGCCACCTCCGCACTGAGCAGTGATGCTCAACAGACAGCTCCTGCTCATCCCTGACCTGTGCTCTCTGCCTCCAGGACGTCCCCTCTGCTGCCACTGCTGCAGCACAGGGCTGGCAGGTAACGAGAGCCACCTCTGATTCGGTGCCACCAGGCTCCGTGAGGGCTCAGCTGGGAACAGCACCAGCAGCAAGTCCTTGGTATAAAAAGGACTGGAACCACCATGTGGGAGAACATCCCCTTTTAATCCCGAAAGCCCTAAAGTCAGGTCTGACTCACCGTCCTGTCTCCCGGAGAGACAGAACAAATCCCACACGGCTGGGGAGATAAACCAGCCGGGCTCTGCTGTCATCCAGCCCCACGGGACGCGGAGCGGCAGTGCCCGAGCTGACAGCGATACCGTCAGGATGCAAGGATTAATCACAGCCCATTACCTCGTTTCTCGTAGCCCTTGCAAAGCGCATGTCATAAAACTTCTACCAGCCTGTCAGGACGCGGTTTCCACCAACGAGCCGACGCTTGCTGCTGGCGCTGCCCGGAGAGCCGATCGGGATGAGCGCTTGTTCTGCCTCCTGCTTCTCCAAAGTGATGGAGAAGCGTCACTACTGAGTGGGGCGAACACGGTGCAGTGGGCAGCTCATGCACATTTTATTTGCTAAGAAAATTAAGCGAAGGCAGCCACGTGAGAAGATACGTAATGTTCAGGGCAGTGCCAGGTATTTTCACGGTGGGAAAAGCTCTGCCCTGTAAGGACTGAGTTTTAAGCGTACCTAATGCCTGTAAGGCTTTCGGATGTGCCCATGGAGCTGCTGGGAGCGCAGAGAAACCAGCAGCTCCTTTCAGGTGGTAAAATTCCTTTCAAATTTCTTTTCTCTGACAGCTATTGACTGTCAATAAATAAAAAATGTCATTTGCTCCTGAATGCAGCTAGATTTGAACTAACGATTTAAAGATGAAACAGTCTGTATCCTGTTTCCAGTAAGTTTGCCTCAATCCATTAAACAGCACTTTTCAGATTGCTTTATTGGTTTTTCTTTTATGGCTTTAACTGTGACTCACACAGATTGTCCCTTTTAAAAGCTTCCAATCTGTGGCAATCAAACAGTGCCTCCAGGGGGGAAAAAATGCTGTTCTCCGAGGGAAAAGCTGCTGTACAAAGCAGACGGAGCTACTGTACATAGCGGCTGCCCCATGCTGGGCCCTTCTTTAATCAGCACTCGTCTGGGAGCTGCGGATCAAATAACCCATCAAATATTGCATCACTCAAAGTCTCGGTACAGACAGAGCTTAACTCTCAGCTGTGAAGTTGCTGTTGCCGGTGGATAAACACGACAAGAAATGAGAGCACTTAACTGCTCAGCATTTCGCAGTTGTATTTTCCGTAGCTCTGGCTGGCCAGAATTTGCTCCATTTTCTACCTTAAAGCTGGGAAATAATTCCTCCTCGCCGGGGGCTCAGCCGCATGCACGGTGCTACTTAGAAGCCTACATTAATTTTTTTTTACCTGTTATTTCCAAATGTGAGGCATAACATAAACCAAACCTTTCCTCCAAACCAGTTGGGCAGAGCCCAAGCTGGACTTCAGTGCCTGGAGGGACCAAGACCCCTTCATGCGTTGGGTCGGGGGTACATCAGGGGTCCAGGACACGCTGGAGGAGCCAGGAGCCTCCTGCACAGCCTCGGGTGGCACAGACGGTCACAGATCAGCAGCAGTGAGAGGTTGTGCTGATTTACCTTGTACCAAGCAGCATCTTTCCTACCACATCACACAAGTTGCTGGGCCAGCGCATAAGTGAACAAGGTCCCCAGCACGCCGCCCTGACCTCTGCGAGCTGCAGGTCCGGTACATTCAGGGACAAAAATGGGTCTTTATTTTTTTTTCCCCTCCCTGGACTTCCAATAAAATGCTCTCCTGACACCACCTCCACTCCAAAAGTAGTAGCCAAATACAATTCAAGTGTGGTCTTCAAAAGCAACAGAAAGCCTGCTAGTCCAGATATCCTGGCCCTCATCCAGGAGTATTTTACCTTAATTCCACCTTCCCAATCCTAAGAATGTAAAGAATTTCCCTCTGGCTCTGCCCAGCTCATTCCCCAGCCCAGAGGAAGGAGAGCTGTGCTTGCTGGCTTAGGCATGTTCTTGCCAGAACTGTTAAATATTATTCTTTTTCCTCGAATGCCTCAGCAGGGATTGCACAACCCGCCTTTTCGCTGGCTGTCTCGCACAGGGAGGATCTCTCCTGTGCTGAGAGGCAGACGGACGAGGGTTGGTGCTTGTGGCTTTGATCCCAACTCAGCTTTTCTGCCTCGAAAAATCCTCCTGTTACCTCTCCTAAAGGAAAGAACTGAGAGAACAGAGGAATTTGGAGGGCACTGACGTGATAAAGCACAAAGCAACTGGGTTGGATTTCAGCATCTGGGAAATTCATTTGGCCTTTGGGTAGAAGTAATTCTGAAATCCCAAGCCCCAGTTGCGCCTGGGCCGTCTCATCTCACAGCCCAGAGCACCGAGCAGCCCCGCTTAAGGCTTAAGTGCTTAGTTGGCTTTGTGTCAAAGACAAGCTTAAGTCAATCCTGTTATCTCTACCTTTATGAATACCAACAAACTGCCCTCTGACCAGGGCAAAAAGGATGGACTTAACACCTTGTGACAAAGTGACCTGCGGGCAGTCAAACCAACACAGACCGCGATCCCTGGGGCAGCGCCCGTCTCTGCATCCCCGGCCTCTGAGATGCCCAAATTTATCTTGGGCTGGGGGTTATTCCAGAACCCAGATGCAGAGGGAGGGGATGGGAATAACCTGCTCGTGGATGCACATTGCAGCAGGACAGGGAGCAAGTGGGACAGCTGACACCCAGCACCGCAAATGGATCCCAGCGGCGTCTGTAAGTGCAGAGTGATCCAAAAAAACAACCCAGGCTGGATGTTCGGGGAAGACTTACGATCCCCGGAGGAGAACATCCAAGGACTGTGTTCATGAGCCTCTGAGTTTAGGGAAAACAGGCCCCACAGGACATTAAGCTGATGACATTCCCCTGCGGCCCCTCACAGCAGGAGAATAAGATGTTTCTGCTGAATAGATATTTCTGCACCCAGAATCGCGCTCTGCGCTTACCGCAGTCTGTCTTACGAGCAGAGCAAACCTGTCAGCTGCAAACCCAGCGAGGACGCTGTTTAACTTGGAAGGATGCTAATGTCTCTCTCCGCGTCTCCCAGAGGCACGCTCATTTTTACTGCTTTTCTCTGCTACTGATATTATTTCGCTGGCCCGGCTGCCTCGCGTATCGATCGTGTCAGCGGTGAAAAGTCTGCCCTTGGCAGCACAAAATTTGCCCCAGGGGATGTCAGAGCAGATGTGGTGCAGGCACCGATGGGCTGGGGCACCCCGGGCATTCTCAACAGCCACATAATTTGTATTTCATAGCCAAAGCCAGCAAAACCAAGCCGTGGGAATCACTGCGGGACCAGAAAGGTGCCATTCTCAGTGTTTGCCAGCAAAAATCCTCAGCTGCCAGCCCAGGGATCCACTTAACCTGCACACACAGCATCATCCTCGTGCATAGCCCCAAAGCACCGCTCCTCTACCCCCAGCTTTGCCCCAGGATGGCAGGTGATGATCCCCCAGGTCTCACACGGCACAGGCTCAGGGGATCATAGAATACCAGGTGGGAAGGGACCACAAGGATAATCTGGTCCAACCTTTCTTGGCAAAAGCACATTCTAGACAAGCTGGCCCAGCACCCCATCCAGCTGAATCTTCCACGTGGGCAGCGTTGGGGAATCCACTGCTTCCCTGGGGAGATTATTCCAATGGCGGATTGTTCTCATCGTGAAAAGTTTCCCTCTTGGGTCCAAGTTTTCCTCTCGTGTCCAAACTGGGGTTAATCCCCGTGCCCTCCCTGTTCGCACAGCCTGGTCACCCCTCTCTAAGGGGAGAGAAAAATTCTCCCATGTGTGGAGAGGTGGCTGCGAGCGGAGCTGCTGTGGGTTTGTTTGGGGTTTTTTTCTTCACCCTTATTCCAGTTCCTCCACCTGCTTAAGGTATAAATACTTGGTTATTGCTTAGAGAAGGATATGCTAATGCATTTAATTGGGAAGGATCTTTAGGAAGTAGATGCCATCCTTTAAATGCCAGAATCTCTAGTGAATCTTCTTAACAATCCTGCAAATCTCCAGGCCCTAAAGTTCTTGTTTGGCTTCTAATAAAGCGGGCCCTGGAAAGCAGCGCTTTGTGACAAACAGCTCCACATTCCCCCGTCTCTGTCTGATCTCGTGTCTGCTGCTTTATAAATGTGACAGCCGAGAACTGATCTTTCCACGTGCCTGGAGAAATAATTACAGGCTCGGAATATCCCGCGCAGTCCTCGTCCCTGTTCTCACAGGCAAGGCGTTTTCGGCATCATATGTATTTATTTCACCAGATTCTTTCCCCAGCTGTAGGAGCCTCCGGAGGTGCAGACTCCTTGGGTTTTTCCAGCCGGTAGGCAGTTCTAGCCATCCAAGAAATACAGAAGTAGCTGTTTTTCCAGTCAGAAAGCAGGAGTGAATAGTCTCCCCTTTTACATTTATAGGCATCTCCCCGTGTTCTTGGCTTGTAAACAGCTGCCTATGTGGCACAACAGACGTGCACAGGCAGAGCGCTCATCGCCAGCATGGGAACATCTGAGAATGAGCCATTGCCTGATTCCTTCCTCTCCTTTAGGTTTCCCTAAAATAAAATAAAATTAAGAAAAAAACTCCCCCAATGTCACAGAGACTGGCTAAGCCGGGTCTGATTTTCACCAACAGCAAGGAGCGATGCTCAGAACCGCCTGTATCCGCACAGCGCGGCCTCGGCGCGGTTCTCCATCACACCTGGGAAAGCGTGGCAGGCAGCACACAACGCGAGAGGGATAAGTCTTGTGGGACTTGTCCCGTGAAGTTTAAATGCCGCAAAGTGCCCAGTGGTTTGCAGGATTAAGTCCGCTCATGTGGCGGCCGCTTAATGAGCTAAATATCCATTAGCTTATTTATAAAGCCAGGGATACAAGAAATGATCTCATCTGTGTCTGGAAAACAGCACAGGGAGGTGAAAGAGCAATTCACAAACCCCAGCGTTTAAAAACATAACAAAAAAAAAAAAACCCTCAGGCCAAAGACACAGAGCTCTGCTTGCATCAGATGGAAGGGTTTCAAACCACCCCGTTGTGACGGTGACAATGAGACACCAGTGACACCGGTGGTGAGATGAGTTCCTCCGGAGCACCACGGCCGGTCCTGCAGAACTCGGCTCTTGCGATCGCAGCAGTTTTGAAAGCAAAAAGCTCCCCATTGTCTCAACACGTCGGCATCTCTCTCGCGCACAAGGCGCGGGCGTTTTGAAAGCGGTGACTGTACAGCGGGTCCGGCGCTCGCCCCTGTGTCAGCCGCCAGCCTGCGAGCAGCTATAGAAGTGTAAATGCTTTTAAAACTACATAAAGCCCTGAAGGAACACCGCTAACGCTGCTAATTAAATCATACACAGTGCAGCCCTTTTCTTTGAGTTGCTTGCAAGCGGCGTCAAAATTCACACTATTAAAGGTGAGACAAGACAGAATTTAAATCCCATCCCCACCATGGGTTTTTTTGCAGTATTTTCATCATCCTCTGCCTCCTTTACGGTTGAGCTTGATTTGTCAGCTAAAAGGAACTGAATTTAACCCTTAATTCTCCCTCCACAGGGGCTGCCACGTGGCCCCATCGCTTTCTGCTCATCATGGGCAACTCTCGGTTCAGCCACTGGAGTCTGGCACCTTTTCTGGGGGGAGATGAGAAGGGCAAATAGCAAATAACAATAAATAAATAACAACAAATAATAAACAAAATCCCATTGCTTTTGGGGACAGGTTTGTTTGCTGGATCCAGCACCCTACCCTGGCAGTGTTTTTTCCTCACTTTGCAGCAGCTGAACAGCTCAGCCTGGGGTGTTGCTTGAAAACCCTTGGTTTAGACCCATTTACTTATTCCCAAGGTCGTATCTTCAGGTCTTGAGTGGGGCACATTGTGAAACCTGAGCCCCTGGGCCGAAGTCTGGAAGAACGGGAAATAGGGGAAGGAGGAGCGGGACCTTCAGGAGCTCCCTCTTCTTGCTTGGTTTCCATCAATCATTTATTTTTACGGTGGAAACAGAGCGCAGCCTCTAATGCTTTATCTGAGCTCGTGGAGACACTGCTGGGTTTGCTACAGGGAGGGGAATGGCCCTAATTGAAAATAGAGGAGGTACCTTCGTTAGAGAGGTGATGGGAGCAGTGGGACCCAACTGAGAACCTGAGGGTGTGAAGAAACCTGCGCCCAGCAAAAAACGGCCTGTATGAAACCAGAAATTAATTGTAGACAAGCGACAAAATCCAGACCTCCTTGCTCCCTGTTCTCTGCTCTAACCACCGGATAACATCCCCCTCAACCATAAAACAGATGTTAAATTAGAAAAGCAGCACGGACAATAATAAAACACAGCAAAGAAATCATCTACCAAGCTTCTGCGCCTTTATGCGAAAAACCTGGGGCACAATGAGAAACAGTCTCTTTTTTTTTTTTTTCCCCAAGAAAACCAAAATTGCACCAGCAGAGGCAAACAATAAACCCATCCTCCTGCAACGGCACTTTTAAATCAATAAAAGAGAGCGGCCATCAATACGCCAGTTTTCCAGACCGCGATGGGGAGAAAGGGAACAGAAACAGCAAAATCAGGACTCGCTTGGCCCACCCTGCATCCAACACCCCCCCCACGGCTTCTCCGTCATTTCCTAATACACACACATAAAGAGACGATTAACAGCAAATGCTAAACGCCTCCACCTATTGCCATAGGAACCTGCTGCATTCTGTAGGTGTCATCCCTAACACTAAATTCCACATGTTCTCCTACATCCTATCCTATAGGAATATTCTATTTCTTGTTTTCCTGAGGAAAAACGAGACTTTCTCTGCCAGAAACAGAGCAGAAGGGGCAGAACTCCCAGCCAACGTGCTGCTGACGCTTGTAAAACGAAATAAGAAACTTTCTTCACTCATGTGGCCGGCGAGAAGCTTTTACCCTTAGATCAGGGCTTTTGATTCCAAATACTTCGGGTTCCTTTGGAGAGAAATCCCAGCCTGGCTCTGCAGGCAGCCTCTGCCTAACCCCAGATGGATGGAAAACAGTTGAGTTTGTTTGGTTTAATTTTTTTGGTGGGTATATCCACAGCTCATGGCACAGACTTGACAAGAGCCAGCAAAGATGATGGTAGCAAACCATCGGGGACCCAGATCTGCAGCGTAGCCCCTCAAATCAGCCACGTCCATATGGAAAACATCCCCATGCCAGCCTGGGGCAAAAGGCAGATCTGTCCTCCCCACCAGCTGCGGTAAAGCACCAACATGCAGCCGATGGCACCGGCAATACATGGTCCTGTTCATCTGCAGAGCCCCCAGGAACTACCCTGTGCAAGGCTGTGAGACATTAATCCTAAAATGCATTTATATCTATAGATATAGATACAGATATAATGAGCACACATGCACTGGAACAGGCTCCCTGGGGAAGCGGTCACAGCACCAAACCTGTCAGAGTTCAAGGAGCACCTGGACGATGCTCTCAGCCATATGGTTTAGTTTTAGGTAGTCCTGCAAGGCACAGGGAGTTGGACTCGATGATCCTCATGGATCCCTTCCAACTTGAGATATTCTATGGTTCTACATACATGTATATGAGCATTTCTGCCCCAGTTGGTGTTTTTGGTGGGGTGGCCTTGGCCGGGTGCCCACACGGCCGCTCTCTCACTCCCCTTAATAGGACAGGGGAGACGATAAGCTGAAAAAAAAGAGCTTGTGGGTCAAGATAAAGACAGGAGACACCCCACGGCCACCAAACCACCGCTCTGGCCGCTGCAGGAACACCCGGCCATGGTTTGAATTTCCAAAATCATCCAACAAGTGCTTTTCACCAGCATCAGTGCAGTGGCACACAAGCAAGGCAGCTCCGCTATTTCTCCTCCAGTGACTAAGAAAATGTGACTATGCGATCAACCCTCATGAATGCGTTTGGGGAAGGCTGCCAGTGCCTGCATTTGATTTTTTTTGCCTAAACTCCAGCCAGCTTAACGTAACATCAGCTTGAAAGCCATAAAACATGAGACAAACAATGTAAACCAATGCGACCAGCAAAATTTAACAGGAAACAGGCTGTGCTCTTTATTTTCTGGATGGGAGAGCAGCTGGTCGGTGCAGCCACGATTACCTCTGAAAGTGCTCGCACCCATTTGCTTATTTGCAAGCAGGTCAAAGGGAGCTGAAAGTTGATTTCATATAATGTGGGGTTTGGTATAAATCAACTGTATATGACTTAAAGTTGGCCAAAAGACAGAAAAGTCACAAAGAGAGAGAGATTAAATACTATTAGGCTAAAAGACTGGAGAAAAAGCAAGTAGCAGGATGAAACTGATGTCTGGAGATGCTGGGATTTATTGCTTATCTAAGGACTGACAGCAAGGGGAGCGGCGCGCATCGCCACAGGAGCAAATGTCTGTGCCATGGAGCTACAAATAACTGCACTTAACACCTCTTTGGGGTATTTTAAGGCAGGAAACAAGGCTGGCAGAGAGCTCAGCGCCACTTCTCTCTGCAGCAGATATATTCTCACCCCAGCCATGGTCAGGGCTGTGCTGCAGGGTCCCAGCTGTGCTCATCGGTCCCAAAATGACAGCAGGGATAAAGCCGGAACGTGCTGCTGGGAAGGCTGGGAGCCAAGCGCCGAGCCATCAGTGTCAGCTCACGAAGCGCCCAGCTCATATCGCCCCTTTCACAGCCTGATCAAAGTCCACTAAAATCCATTTTCATTCATTTTCTCCCCTTACAGAACTGCTGCGAAACCCCGGCGGCAGCGCCCACTCAGTGCTGTGCGCCCCAGCAGGATTGCACCGTGATAACGTCACTGACACCTTCACATTGCCAAAACCGTCACCCGGAAAGGGGTTTCACCAAAACCAGCCGCTGCTCCCGGATCCCACCCACCTCGTGGAAGAGCATCCCACTCACCCCCAGCCCGAGCGACGCAGCCCCCGACTCACAGCACTGCTGAACTTCAACTTTTGAGACTTAAACAGGTGATTCTGGTCCCCATGGGCAGCACCAAGCGGCTCCGGGCAGACCCCGTCCTTCCCACCGCAGCCACCAACCGCTAAACGGACCACCGGTATTTGGAGACAGGACCACCACTGTTTGAAGAAGGAATCACCAATATTTGAAGAAGGAATCACCAATATTTGAAGAAGGGCTCAGCCTGTTGCTGGAGCCTGATTTCAGGCAGATCGGGAGGATCTCCGCACGTCGAGAGGCGGCTCAGGACACGCATCGGGTCCTCGGTGATCCCTTCCCACCAGCTGCTATTTCTTCCCCACCCGCTTTTATAGGAGCCTGATGGCTCCCATTGGCTCGAGCCACGCTTATTCTAGTGACTACTATGACCCATTTAAATTGCGTTAAATTATTTCTCAGTTCATTGTCCTGCAGAGATTAGTTACATATAAGCATATTTTAATGATTAACTATTGGGCTCTGCTGAGGCCCCGGCAAAAAAAAATGCAGAATCCGCAGCCTCCCGCCGTCCCTCCCTCCCTCCCCTCCCGCCAGCTCCCCACTTCATCACCACTCTCACAATATTGATGATTTTCTTCAGAGCCGCCGCTGCTGGCCTGATACAACCAGCTCAGCTGGCACTGCGGGGACGGCTCCAGCGCCGGGAGCTGCAGGAAAAAAGAGAAAAGGGCTGCGAAAAGCTCAAAGCCCAAAGAGGAAGAAGCAACTTTTGGAAGTTAAATCACGAACGAGCAGCGTTTGTAGGGTCAAACATAGGTTATGGATGAATCACAGGCTTTTTCGGTGCGCTGTGCACTAGAGATGAGCTGGAGCCTGTGGTCGGACCTCGGTCTCCGTTGCTGTGATGGAGCCCAACAAGATGCGGGCGAAGTGACCTGGGCCAGCAAGGTCAGTGCAGAACCACGGATGATGCCACCTGCAGTCCCTGCCCTGGGCAGTTCTTCCTACACACACTGAGAATCAGGGCAATTTGGGGCTGGATTCACCTTTTGAGCCACTCCCAGCACCCGTGCACAGGGAAAACGCATCAGAAAGCAGCAGCTGCGCATCCTCACGTGCACAGAGCCCTGCCTGAGCATCCCCTGCTCCCGCATCCACATTCGCAGGGCAAAGCACATTGCTCTGTGCAACAAGGCTGAATGGGGTAAATTGTGTTTCGCCAGAATAATATCGGACACTTGTACGCTGCTCATCACCGCGTGGGACGAGTTACGCGCCGACACCAAAACCACTGCAGGGTTGGGGGGAATGTCCCTGTCACCGGATTGTGCTGGACCCCGGGAGCTCTGCGTATCACCACCACCTGCAGCTGGTTTGATGAATTAACCACAACTTTTGCTATAAAGTCATCACGAGCCTTGCCAAATGCCGCACCGGTTTCCTCCTAGAAAATCAAATTCAAGTCTTCATCTTTCCCTACAATATTAAAACAGGAGAGCAATCGTGAACTGAGCCCATGGCCACCGCAGCAGCCGGGTGGAAGCCTCTGTGGCCGCTCTCCACCAGCTTTTTGGACCAAGAGGAGAATTTTGGGACCATTTCCACCCCAAATGGTGCTTGAGCCACCTTCTCCGGTTTCTTCAACTGCTGGGGTCCCTGTGACACACAAACAGGGGTCCCGTCCCCCTCGGCACAGCCCCACGGGGGTGAGAAAGAGGCAGCTTTCTGCCGAACCCACGCCTGGGGCAGGACGTTGCACAGGAAAAGGGAAAATGTTTAAATTGGCCCGAAGCGGCCGGTTTCCACCCCCAGCCGCTCACGGAGGCTGCGGCGTGGGCAGCTGGCAGCAACGGCTTTTGGGGACTTTTATGGGCTTTGAAGGAGCAAACCTGCTGGGAAGAGGCGGTTGGGTCCCGTTGGGTTTCCGTGGGTGGTTTTTGCGCTTCCTTTTCCCTCCGGCTGCGGCACCCCGAGGAAACCTCGAGCCCTGTCTGGCCACGGCGTTTTCTAAGGAAATCGGTGAATACTACAAAGGGGAAAAGAAAACACTTTGCGGATTAATTTAAGAGTATATAAAAAAACCCAAAAAGCAACCATTTCTTAACAAGATATAGCAGCAGCTTTAAGTTTTCTGCTGCAGCTGGTGAGGCCGGGAAGGGGCTGGTCCAGAGCTGACCTGGGATGGGGAAACAGGCTCAGCCAAGCACTCAGGACGGTGAGCCCCGCTGTGGCAGCTTCTCCCATGGGACAAGGGACACCAAGTGTCTGACGCACTGGGATGGGGACAGGGACGCCGTTTGCAGAGGCATCAAGGTGCTTATCGTGCACATTTCCCCTGAAACCCACCTGCTTCGTGTGCACCCACAACATTTCAGAGCTCACCGTGTATCACTGTTGCGTAACAGCCAGATAATTGAACACATCTAATTAACAAAAAATCAGCAATTTGAATCAGGCACCGAGGCCTCAGCCCAACGCAAGGGCAGGTGCTTGAACCAGAGCTGCCGATAAAAGGCCCCAAGTTCATCCCAGCTGATTTCTTCCCTCCTCGACAGGCAGCATAAGGAGCAAAATACCCAACGGTCCTTTTAAAACTTGGCGAAAATATCTCCAGTCCAACAGAGTGCTTTTTAAAAAGCCTTTAGCATGTCTCCAGGGGTGAGCTTTCACTATATATAAATATGTACATATATAAAGTGTTGGAGAGCGAGGAGAGCACACCTCCCCCTGCTCTCCGCTGAGCTGGATAATTTCAACAACTCAGACTTTCTATTTTTGGATGGCTTTTTCCCCGACGGCATCTGGTCTGTAACAAAAGGGATTTGCTCCCCTGAACTGACATCCCGCGATGCAGGAACCCCAGGGACCCACAGACGAGGCCGGGGAGCCGGGCTGGCTCTGCACCCCAGGAGATCGGTCTGGGACAGCCCTGGGTTTGGTGCGGAGGAGCCAAGCGTTGGGGTGAAGGGGGTGGTTTTATCACGGAGTTGTCCCCGGGGTGGCACAGGCAGAGCTCTCCCTGCAGACGGGCACAGCTCTGGTTTAATCTCAGGCTTAACGTGCTGTTCTCCATCCCTGATGCTCTGCGCCCCATCCCGAGGGGAACAGGTTGGGTTAATGGAGGCATCGCCCGCCCAGGGGATGGCTGACACCCTCCAGCACCCGACCCCGCCATGGAAACCTCTGCGCTAGCAAAGCTCTGGGTAAAGCAAATATTTACCTTTAATTTCAGGTGAGCGCTGCAGGGATCAGAGACCAAGGCTGGGACGGAGCCCAGCGAGAAGCTGCTCCCTCCTGCACCGTGAGCACGGCAGGAGCTGCACCCAACACATGCTTTATTTCTGTAGCTTTTAAGAGGAAAAAAGCAGCCAGTGCATGAAGAGCAAACCCGTTTGGAGGAATCGCCCTGCTGCAGGAACACACACGTACCAGGTCCCCGCCGCAGCCCAGCGCTGACCCGAGCGATGGGGAGGGTGCCCGGTTACTCGTTTCCCGCTAGGCCTGATGGTTTGAGCTCATCCCGTCCCCTCCGCGCTGGTTTCCCAGGTGAAATCCCCGCTGCCCCGGCTCCCATCAGACGTCACCGTGCCTGGGAAGCGATGGGGCATCCATGACCACGCTGTCCTGCTGTCCCTAAAGGGACCAGCGGTGGGGACGTTTTGGGGTGAGAGATGGAGGACTTCGCAAAACAGCTGCGTTTGGTGGCTTTTTCTTTTTTTTTTCCTCTCCACTGTTTTTTTTTTTAACCGAACAATGGGGTTTCTGCCCGGCCCCATAAAAGCAAAGCGCCGGGTGATTCCCGCCAGCTTTCCTCCCGCAGCTCGGCACCAGCATCTGGGAACAGCCCGCTCCCCATTCAAGGGAAATGCTAAAATAAAGCACAATATTCAACGGCTCCGCAGCCAGACCTGGGGGGCTGCACAGATAATGCAGCATCGGCACCGTTCTGCAGGTGGCCATGAGAAAAAGCCCCAACGGCAAGTCTGGGTGTAGGAAAAACGAAGCACAAATGGGGATGGCAGTGCCAGGCATCTCCAGTGCTCCCGCGAAGCGTTTTTATAAACATTAAAGTTAATACAATAAAGAACCTTAATGCAGAGGGAAAATAATTTAAGCAATATTCGCAGGGAGACTCTCGCTCGTGGCAAAGTTCTCGGGGCTTAACAAATGTTTCCCAAGCGCTCGCTGCGTTTTAGTTGTGCTTTGGCCAGAGCTCTGATTTTTTCGGCACAAGCATTTCTTTCTGCTCAATAAAAACTTTGGAGCAGGGTTTCTTTCTGTGGGAACAGAAAATATTTTCTCTGTCAACGTCTCCGGCAGCTCCAACTTAAACAAGGCTGCCCTGGACTCCCTCGGGGACATGGGCTGGATCCCAACCTGCACCTCCGGGCAGCCCCTCGGAAAAGGGGTTTTGTGACCTTCCTCTCTCTGGGAAGGACACAAATCCATCACTTGTGGTTTTAAAGGCTGTTTTGGGCTTCTTGAGAGAAGAACCCCGTGGGGGTTGGTTGCATCCAAGCTGCCGGTGAAATATTTTAAAGAGCTTTAACATCCCAAGCTGTGTTCTAGTTAAATAGCTCTATTTCTTCTAAGGTATGACAGTTTCAAAAAATATGTCTGGTTCAATTATTCCTCAGGTGTCAGGGGCCTGCAAGGACCGCAGCAGCCACGGACATCGACCTCTGACGCTGTATCATGATGTGGCGGGTTCATTATTGCAGGGCTCGATTCTCAGCCGGTGTAAATGAGCCCAGTTTGGGTGACATCAAAAGCAACAGCTTGTCTATGGCCCATAGGGATTTCAGCAAGGAAAAAGTTCTGTACAGAACTGTTTATGACAGGACCTCCTTAAAAACATTTGTATCAACACTTTTAAACTTCAAGATATTCTGTAGATATTATTTAACCCTTCCAGCACACCCACACCTTAGGCTTGAAAGCCATTTCCATGTAGTACCTTGAAGCTCTTTGAAGCCAAGACACAATTCAGAAGAAAACCTGGCTAAAAGAAAACCTGCTTCGAAAGAAAACCAAAAAACTCCACACTTTCGGAGCTTTTGGTTTGCTTTTTCTAATTAAGACTACACATCTGCATCTAGTAAATACACCACGCAAAGAAAATGCATTTTGCTCCCCATAAGAAAAGGAGAGCCTGTCAAATTCTGCAGTTTGTGGGCAAAGATAAATTGAATTGACAAAAGGAGAGACGCCAGGTATTTTATAGTATCCAAAGAGCAGAGGAATCCTGGAGGCCCATTCCCCGTTTCTCCCAGAGCCCAAGAGTTGCCGCAAGCAGCACCGTCAACCCACCAAGATGCAAACACGCGATACGGAATAAAAGTGAGGAACGCATAAGAAATGAGAAAGCTAAAACTAATACACACTTCTTAAATATTCAACAAGTGTCAAGTACGCTGCCCTTTTTGTCCCAAAATTACTGATGAAGCTTCAGCGCCCAACACACGTGTACTGGTCATGTCCAAAGGCCGCTCTCTTGGTGCCATCTTGTCTCCTCCATGAGAACAAGCAGAATACACTGTGTTGAGAAACAGATTGGTTATAAAAACAAAACTGCAGCCTTGGGAGACTGGCAGATCTTTGATGTGATATATACGACACTGGGAAAATGGTATCACACCAGGAAGACAACATTTGCTTTCCATAAAGCATTTTTGGCTTCCAAAGAGCAGATCCAAGAGCAAACACCACGACACAAACCAAGCCAGAGCAATTCCTCACCTGCACCCACACGGGCAGAGCGTGGACGGTGGATTTTAAAGAGATTCCTGATGCAACGCAGATGTCACAATGCCAGCTCCCTTCAAATGTTACTCGGCATCTCACTTTTAGGGAAATTATACTTTACGTACCTTGAGAGTGAACAAGCTATTCATGCATTTGTACAACTTTAATACATGTATCCATCTGGAATTGATTTTTATAAAAAGGTTAAATACAATAGCAAGGGAAGGGGTTCTTGTATCTTGTACAATTCGCACACAGCAGGAGACAACACGGATGTTGGCAAAAAGCCACTGCGATAACAAATCGGCAGTTCCCAAGATGGAACATCCAGCTTCAGAGATCTGTTACAATATCCTTGCTGGCTAAAGATACTTGCGATCTGCTCCCATCTGCTTTTCATAAGTTTAGAACAGGCTTCAGTGACTTAATTTTAGAAGACGACAGATAAAAATGTAAACACTCGTAGCCCAAGGCCACAGCACGTCAAACAACACCAACGACTGCTACGAGTAACGACGCTAATTTAAAATTAACGTCATTCAGTGATCTACTTATCTATTTTGTCTTGCTGCACATTTAGAGAGAAAAAGATATACTGATGTACCACAAAAAACACCAAGGACTTTCCTCCTCTAATACTACACTTACCAAGTCAACACACACCTTTACTCTCCAGCCTTGCAGTGCATTTAATCCAAGATAAATTATCTTTAAGAGGCAACAAATATATTTTCCAATACTTTCCTTTCCTCTCCACACATCAAAGAAGCCTAAAATACCATGGAAATGCTTATCACAAATCCCCCAGACGCTGGAAGTTATCACTCCATTTCATATATGGCACAACTAAAGCTCAGAAAGGATAATTTTTTTGCATAAACACACAAAACCATGAGAAAAGTGGAGGAAAAATGTCAGATACTCTGATTCAAGGCCCTGTATCTTGTCTATAAGCCACAAAACTCCCAGGATGTACTTCAAACTTTATTTCTATTTCCAGTACATTATAATAATTATAAAAGAATGGTCCGCAGTCACAGTATAAAACCAATGCCATGTGTAACTCATGATTTTACGTATACATACACAAAAGATTTATTATGATCATCGATGCTTTCAACATTAAATACTTGATCCTGAACTCTTTAACCAGGCAAAAGCTCAGCACACAAAAAAAATCGGCTTCCACCAGGACAGATTCGCAGTCTTTTAAAGCAGATCTGGACTTCAGCGCTGACCCATTCATTTAGTCCATGGTCACCAGCACGTTCACAGGACTGATTTGTCTACATATGAATATTGGAACAAATGTTCTAGGGAAAATACACACCTCACACCTAAACTTTCTTCTGTTTGTGTTACTAAGAGCCTTGCCGTTCCAGTCCAGAGCCTCAGCTGCTGCAAACTGGTCCAACTCAGCTGATTTCAGTAGCAATATGTTGGTTTAGCTGGTGATCTGGATCTCTCTTTACTAAGTATGGACTGTCAGACACCCTGAGAACAGTTACCTGACCCTTGGATCCTCCCATTTCCATGATGCCAACAACCCACTAGAAATTGTCTGTCG
This sequence comes from Pampusana beccarii, assembly GCA_013399365.1. Taxonomy (NCBI): domain Eukaryota; kingdom Metazoa; phylum Chordata; class Aves; order Columbiformes; family Columbidae; genus Pampusana; species Pampusana beccarii. The sequence goes on along the minus strand of VWYH01007450.1, from coordinate 33,104 downwards.
GGATCCCGAGCAGTTCTTGTACAATATTCTACGTACTGATCCCCGAAAACAGCCCTTTTCACACACGGCTCCACAAGTTGCCTTTGTATTGCGGACTGTGTTCTGAAAACCAGTTGGGCAATTCAAAAGCATATGAAAGAAATTATTATTATAGCACTGCTGTGATAATTAAAACCTTGCCAGCTGTATATAAGCCTATTCAAACGTACAGCTGTTATACGGGTAATGGAAAAAATACAAAAGCTTCAGATTCTGTGACCCATTTCTCAGACTGTTACATTATGAACTCAGTTACTACCATCCCTGTTCAGGACAAAATGCCAAAACAATAGTGTCCTTTTCCGTGCTTTCTTGTGAACAATTGTTTCCTTCATCACCTCTGAGTAATAAAAATTGTAACATATTTTACAAGGATCTCCAATACCAGATTAAACTGGTATCAAGCAAAAAAAACCAAAACAAAACTAACCAGAAAAATAATAGCAGATTCTTCTCCGCTGAAATTGTTGCCAGCTTTGGTCTAGATGCCTCCTACGCTTGGTCACCTTTGTCTTCTGTTGCCATTTCTGAGTCTCTCTGCTGTTCTTCTGGATCCCCTGGCAGAATACTGGTGACCGTCTGGAGTAGAGACTCGATCTGCTCTTCCGTTAGTCTTTCCTCGCTTTCTTCTACCATCTGCAGGTCAAAAATAATCCAATGTAATCATTAAATCCACACTTCCTTCCTCAGCCCCAAACAGAAGGACTCAACTAATCGGGAAATATTCATTTCAATGGATGCAAAACATCGTCTGAGCTCATTACAAAAGCATTTTACAAAGGGGAATTCTTCCAATACCTAAAAAAATAAAGAAGAGATCCATTGTTAACCACGACAACTGGCACTCCAGAACGAGACGCTGCTTTTTTTACAGCAAGGAAAACACCATGCTTGGCACAGGATTTCCTCCCTGCTTTCTCCTACAGCCTCTATCAACCTCCAACTTGAGCCAGGCTTTTCGTTAAGCTCCTGCACAGACCTACTTTCCATAAGTTCCTGTGCTTTCATGTACAAACTGAAATAAGAAAACCTGAAAGTGGTTACCTGAACCTCAGTATCTTATCCAGCACCCAGACTAGAAGTAATCAGGCCATAAAAGAAAGCCCCTAATCCTACAGTAGCCATATGTTAGTGGAATTAACTCAGATTGTGACATTCCTGAATATAAAGGCATATAAAAGCTCGGAGCAACACAAAACCTGCTGTCACGAATTAACAATAAAATTCTGTACGATTAATTAGGGACCTGCTCCCACTGTGGAGCTGTGGGAACTCTTATATCACTGCTACCATAAAAACAACTGCCCTAATTTATAGGCAGCTGTTAAAAGGAAAAGCTTGTCAGAGCACTGGAAAAGCAAGTCAAATGAACTCTTCAAACGCAAACGAAACCAATTAGGATTGCGGGCTTTGAGATTTCCTTTTTTATCCAAAGTCCTTTAAAATGTCCTTTGAAGAGCAGTGATTTATATTAATTATGGTTGCAAGTCAACACAGGTTTAATCAGTTCTAGCTATCAATTGTCAGCTATTCAGATGCATCTTCAAAAAGCAGAGTGGTATATTCAATTAACTATTCTTTTTCTCCTTCAGTGTCCTACGAGCCCTCTTTGCACAATCCGATCATCTTTCATCAGCCATTACCCACAGATCCTTGACGAGAGGAAAGCGAACGCGCTCGCATCCACTCATGTAGCAAAAGGCAGACAGTGAATATCCATTTGCAAACGACTGTTTCTGGGGACCGTCCTGATCAAAGGATGACATTCGCTGCGGCGTGACTTTCCAAATGCACTTAGTTCAAGAACTACTGTGGGACCTCGGCTCAAAAACCAGCCCTGGCTCTCATTACCACCAGCCGCTCTACCGTACCAGTGAAAACACACTAAAAATCCTCCTCCTGTGTTGGCAACTGCTGTAGCTCCTGAAGTGGGATCAGATAATTGTCTTCTGGACTCCATCTCAGAGGTGACTACCTCAGCGCCTTGACCAGCATCCCTTGGAGCATGAACATCATACAAGACAGCACACGTACAGCGCGTACGTACACTCTTTGTTGCCAACAGTGCTGACAAAGCCATTACTCTACAGATGACCTACACTATTAAGTTTTGTAGCGCATTATCAGCCTGGTTTTTGGACTGGATTTTAGTGTTATTAATTACTGTTACATTGAACCTTAAAGGTGACAGCCCCACAGCAGCAGGAAGCGTACAAAGAAAAAGCCCCCGTCCTTTGGACAGGCAATATTCCCCAAGGCAGAATGATTTATCTCTCAGCGGCCAACACCTCTGGCATTTGTTGCCATCCCACTGCTCTTCGATCTTCAGAAAAACGGCACCTTGCCCGCTTTAGGTTTGATTTATTGGATCACATGAAGCCTGCCTCTCTTCTCCATTTAAATTTTATCCCTCCCTTGCCCTTTTGTCTCCAACCACTTTCTCCTTTAGGTACTTTCTTAAAGTAGCCAAGGATTTGATCAGAAATTAAACAGATAATAGAGAGTGGTTTCTGTAGCTCAGCATCAACTCTTCTCAACTTCTGCATTTAAGGCGGAATATACTTACATGAGTGTCTAACACTCCTCCTTACGTGCTCCTGAGTGCCAAATGAGCCAACTCCCAGTACGAACCATCACAGGGATGTGGTTTGTGCTGGCTGAACGCGGGAGCCCGCAGGATAGACAAACTGCAGATACCCCTCGGGACATCAACAGACGAGCTCTGGTGACTGCTCCAGCAGCTCAAGAAATCATGCTTTACCAGAAAGATGATGACAGAAAATAGCCTCTCACGTTTAGTTGCTGTAACTGATGCCTCGTTAAACTGCTGAGAAAAGCGGCTTTGAAGAAAGGTGCTGGACACTGTACTGAAGAGTGGGTATTGTAGCTCCAAATTCCCTTCTATTGACAGATCCATGGTCTCTGCCAGAGGGAAGGGGCGACCGCTTAAACCACGGCAGCAAATTCATCAAGGGCTCACCTCTCGGTGCCTGCAGGATGTTGCACCCTCACTGGATGAACAGCTTATTATTCAAAAGTTGATGTTTCAGCCCTATTTTGCTGTGATACTATTCAGGAGTTCAAAGGATCAAAAGCATAAACTGTAAAAATCAATTTTTTTCACTCTTCAGAGAAACAGCCTGAGCAGCAACTTTTGAAAACATAAGCAATTAGGAAGCAGCAAAGCAGCATGCCGACAGGAAAAATTCAAAATTAAGCACAGCGAGCATGTAAATTAAGTGATAAATGAAGCTCTCCTAAAGGAAAACATATCAAGGGAAACAGAAGGTCACTCGGAGGCTCATTCTAGATCCAACGGATGTTCGCACAGTCTTCTGGTTTTGAGCTGTAAGACAGAATACCTTTGATACTGACAGCACTAGGAAATTACGTTATGATGCTCAGAAGAGAAGTTATGTGCAAGAAAAAGCCTAAGAGGGAAAAAGAAACAATTGTATTCAAGTACCTACTTTTCCAGCAAGAATTTTACAAATATATGAAGAAACACCTACTGAAATTCTTGCTAAGCTCTAACTTGCAACTGGCTGAAACTGCTCAAGCAAAAGATTCAAACCATAAGCAGGCAGGAATGCGAAGTTTATACTAAGGAAAATAAAAATGCAAACGTTTTTAATCAGCGTATGACATAAGAAGTTTATGTTGGCAGTGCCACACACGCCAAATGGAAACACATTATCCTCACAGATGACGCCATGTGCAAAGTGTAGATATCATCAACCAAACCCCCACCGAACTGTGTGTTTTCAATATTCGGGGGTTTGTGCAAGTAACAAAATTGGCCAATGTTCCAGTAACACAATTTGTAGATAAAAAGCACCCTGATGTGCAGCGAGACAAGGATGTCGCCTTCTCAGGGCCGAGAGCAAGGATTTTACAGAAACGAGCAGTAAGTCATGTCAGCTGTGCTGCTGTTGGTAATAAATAATTCCCAAGTCATCACCGCTTTTCAGCATTCAACTCTATACCACAGCCAAATAACGACAGAGTTTTTGCAGCAAATGTTGCAGCATGTAGTGTCACCCATACAAATACACAGTATGTATTTTCTATAAAATGCAACTACATGGTCAAAGTCAATTCAGTCAGGTCAGGCCTCAATAATAACTTTGATTTCACCCCAATCAGTAAGAGTTCGTTTTTAAACTCTCATCGCAATACATGTGCACACTAAGCAATATTCACATTACACTTCATTTCTCCCCAGCTAATGCTCTAACCAATATCACCTATAAAGAAGGAACCAAGGAAGGAAGCAGCCAAACGGTCTTTGGTAACTTAACTGGTATAAAATCCTTACAGCTGAATAAAAACTGAATAAAATACCTTTCAAGTCTCAGTACCTGGAGTTCCTTCTTACTGATAAAAACAGCCACACCTTTACAACTGTGGAATATACGTGAAATAATCAGACGGCAGCCGAAGCCACCGTGCTGCTCAGCTCTGAAAGCAACGCCACCTTTATTTGAAGCCTAATAACCAATTCTTCACCTTCTCAAGCGCTTCGTACCTACAATCATTAAGCCACAGCTTATTTATTGACTTAATTCAAGTGCTCAAGAGGTCTAACTAACTTAACTGGACTTAAAGCTGAAAATGAGGCAATCATGTACTAAGAAAAGGATGCCAATTCTGTTCTGCCTCTCCAGACACATCAACGCGTGGGCTTCCTAACAGCAAAACGAACCATGCATCCGACATCCATCACTGACTCTGCCTACAAGAGAAAAGACAAATCGCTCATCAACTGCAGAATTAAACACTGGCAGGTGCCTTCCCAGCACTGTAAGCGCGACCAGGAACGGAGCTTATTAAACAAATACGTGTGTGGAATATTTTAGTGCCATGCAGCCTTTCCCAGCCACACATTTAAGAGTAGCTTTTTTAGATTGAGCGCTATGTATGAATTTCTCAGAGGAATAAAACAACCATAATTACCCAATCAGAACGTAATAATAGCATAACATTAAGCGGTAAGTCATTTTAAAACCTGTTGAGAAATTCTCATGGCAGAAAGTTATTTTCAGAAGCTTTTAAAGGTTTTATTTATCGAGAAGGTAAAACAGAAAATACCAGCTAGCCTGACTATCAAGATAACTTCAAATATTAAAGTGATTATTCATAAAATAAACCTGTAAATCAGTATATTCATAGCACCACGTACACATGTAAGCACAAAATATGAACACACATGTACACATGCATACTTGTCTCCATTTTTATTTTTTAATTGGTGACACAAGGGGAAACATTTTAGGAACATGTTCTCACTGACTATAATAATCTCTTTTCTGCTTACCCAAGTAAAAGCAAAGTATAAGAGACTCCATCATCCTCACTGTGCTTCTTTTATGCTTTCAGACTAATGTTTATTTCATTTAGCCTCCTGAGACAAGACAATACACTGCCAATGCTGAAGAATAAAGAAAACCACACTGAACAACTCTAAAAAGTTCTGCAAAGACTAAGAAACCATCTCAAGGATAAGTAATATATGATGGGTAACAAACCTCAGCGTCACAGAACAGAACAATCTGTGGGTTAAAAGCTATTGTTTATTTGAATAATAAGCAAATAATTCTATTTTTAAAATGATCAGTAAAACATAGTAAAAAAAGAAAAAGGGGTTCTGATCGCTTCCAAAGCCATCAAGCACATAATTTAATGCCAGTGTAGGAGGTAACATATTTTATGAGAAAATAGCTGCTATTTCCTCCTTTAAGAGGTAATTTGAAATTGTTCAGCATTAACATGCTAATAGAAAAAAGCACATAAAAAAGAAATAAAGTAAAAGAGTGAATGATTGGATTAATGTCCCTCAGAGATAATTAACCAAGTATGCAAAGAGGGAAGTAAAATACATTGTTGAGAAATTAAAATGTTTAAATCCTTTAATATCATCCGGCTTCTACCAGAATACTTCACACGATCATTTTCTATGCAACAGCAAAAGACAAACTACCAGGCTGGTTATGCAGAGCACATATCTCACAATGTGCAAAGCTCTCCGAGACGGAAACCTAGGTTTAAAAAGCACAGAATTAAAATCTACTTTTCCATTCAGAGAGGGGAATGTGGAGCGATTTGTTCATTAGAAAAGATGATGCTTTATCTTCAAACGCACCGCGGTTCAGCATTAAGTCGAGCTGGACCACTGTCAGGTTTAGAGCAGCATCAGTGTCTTGTCTTCCCCCTTCGTGAATCACTGAGCCAGCAACAACAGATGTTAAAGATTAAACCAGGAGGTCAAGATCGCTGCAATGTGTACAGTGTTTTACCCTGTGGGACACGAATTGGAATTTCATGCTCCTTTTGTTGCTATTGTTGTTTCAAAATAAATCCTGTCACACAATCCACAAAAGACAAATGTGAACAATACAGCAATTTATGCAAAAAGACTTGGAAAAGAACTTGAGATCAAAACCATCACAACATAAATTTGCTTTTTAGCTTAAATGTAATTTTATCAAAATCAATTTATTGTTTGCATGCAACTAAGGACAGGGAATTTTATAGAAGGAAAGTAAAAAAACTGAAAAGCTGGACAGGCAAAAAAGCAAGAAGCAGCAGTAAATATCCTCTCGCATCAGCTATTAAAAGCCTATCAGGTAAATCTGACTCCATCCCATGGACACGCAGCAGTGAATAAAAGTTTGAGATGTCAGAACTATTTGAGCAAGTGAGAGAGATGGAGAATCTGGCTCGTTTGGCATTTTGTTTAAAGCTGCTTTTTAAAAAAGTAAATGCCTACATTAGATGAAGCGGTGAGAAGTTTTCACCACCATTCCTTTGCGATTTGCATTGCAGGAGTGACTCAGAGCTGTTGAGTGGCAGGGCCAAGTTCAAAGAGAAGAGAATGACAGCAATTCCAGACCCAGCGTTCATTCTCTGCAGTTGTCTCGTCCAGCGACTGCAGCGCATTGACCTGTCTGCGTGAAATCTCCGTACGGGTAATTTTCTCCTCCCAACATCAAGGAAGAAAATGCTGGTGTCCTTCATGGCTCTGCAGTGTTTTATACCCAAAGACGTGCAGAGAAGACAGAGGTTTTGTCTGTTCAAAGACGTCGCGCTGCTATAATCTCTTTTCTCTGTCCTCACCAGAAACCAAAATGATTCAAGACAGCAATCGAACAGCAAAATCATTTCCTTGCCACAGCTCCTGATCTCTGTATCCCACTAACAAAAACAGCCCATGGTTTCCTAGTAGTTATTGAGCTCAGAAGACTTTGATGTGCTTTGATGGAAGAGTAAATGTGCTGCAATTTTGAGGAAGCTTAATTTAACAGAGTGTTAACAATCCAGTCAACCTAGTTTACTGTAATACTAGTTTTGGACAAACTTGCCCTGGGAATTACAGGGGTATTGCAGTGTAACAGAAGTAACCGCATCCCAAATACTTCCATGATGATACAAATTCAGGCTATTCCCCAAGTGTATGAATATTACAGTTTTCAAAAGTTGCTTTTCATCATTAGAGAAGGGTTACATGTCAATAATGGGCTGACACAGAACTCAAATCACTTACCTGTATTCCCTAAGTTTGAGCAATGAGTTTTATCTAACTTTGACATTACAAACCTTGGAACAGCCAAATTGCTATGCTCTCTATGGAAACCTGACTTCCAATATAAAGGCTAAAATTTCTTCTACTTGCCTCCTGGACTTTAAATGTGACGCAGGGCACAAAACTATTTTCAGTATTTTATGGATAGGTAAGGTAATGAGGAACTAGGGAAGATAATGGGGGAAGAAGGAATAAAACAACCAAAACCATAGTCACCTGAAAGCAGCAAAAGATGATTGCATTTTAAAGAAGAAAAGGGAAAAAAAGACCATCTAAGGCCTACATGGGAATGTAATAAATCTGTGTCTAAGCACATGAAGCTAACAAAGGTACGAGACAGGCTCTACCTCATCGCTTATGAATAACTCGCTAAGGAAAACCCATTGAAGCCTTAATGCCCCTGCCTGGGTTGATGGCTGACCCTGATCTCTTCAATCACAAAACACAGGATCAGTTCCTCAGCTAGAAGCATTCTTTTATGAGACGCCTACAGCATTTCAATGTCTGCTCCTTGGCTATGAAATAAAAAATAGTCCTACTGGTACCTCTTTAATCCTTCCCATTTTTGCAGCAAAATACGATACTGTTACTACCTAGTTTGGTTTCAGGGTAAGATTGTAAACAGATGTTCTTAATGTAAGAGATCTTTATTAAAACAATACCCTTATTATAATAATCTCTCTGTTACCATAGGATTTTGTGTTCCTAAGGAGATACACTTCAGAGTATATAACCATCTATTTCTATTCAGCAACAATACCTCTTTACACCAGACTTATGCTTAACAGATTGACAATAGCTATTTTCCATCAGAGAGTCTGTTTACAACCATTTCTCATTCTGCGCCATGGCTCGAAATTCCCCATCAGTCAATACTCGTTCCTTTTTAGCATGTTTGGTTTTACTATAACACACACCCCTGCCATCAAAACAACTGTGTCATCACAGCTGTCAAAAAGTGAAGTGCTTGATCACAGAGCAGCAGCAAAAAATCTCAGGTTAAACAGATTTAGTTGCAATACTGTAACTAACCCTTCATGACTGCACAGGGCATTTTCAGTATGTGAGGCTGCAGCAAACAGAGGTGGAGAATCTGGCTGAGAAAAAGACGGGCAAGTCTCTAAGGAGGCCTCAGGAAGCAGAGCGGATTTGAAACCATGAATGTAAAGACGTACATAAAGGGAAACATTCAATCACTGTCCATGAGAAAGCAATTATTCAATTGATCTTCAAGGTTAAAGCTGTTTTCGTTTAAGCTTTGAACAGTCAGGAGGATTCTCACTTACCAGCTGTATTTCAACTGCTGTCACAGGCCGGTGGTTCAGCAACTGGAGTTTTTCTGCCCTGTTTAAAAGCAAAAAGTAAAACAATCTGTGTTACCATATAATTTGAGGATCCCCTCAAATGACTGCTAAGATGCAAATACATTCCTGATAACTTAGGCATGAAACGCCACTGCCAGGAATAATTCTGACTGAGTTTGCAGTGAGGTTCAATCGCCAACATAATTTGGGTATTTCAAATACAATACTTTCTTGTGTGTTTAGGCATACTGCTGTTGCCACCTCTAGTCTAAGGTAGCAAGGCAAAAGCCCTTAGATCATTACCGTACATGCATTAATTAGCATGCACTGTTCCTGATACATTCGGAACCATCATTAAGCTCACCCAGCCTCACTGCTTCTCTGGATGCATTTTCACCAGACAGACATCAGCTCTACTTTCTCATCAAGAAATCACGAGATCTCACAAATGTCCATTAAAACACTTTGATCGTTAAAACAGAAAAAAAAGGCCGTGAGGGGAAAATAATTTCATTGACATTTAAAAATCTCTTTTTTTTTTTGTTTTGGAATATGTGATCAAAGAAGCATGTTCACTAAATTAAAACCACAGCATTTAGGCAATAGATCTGCAGTCAAAAATTATTAATTTTACCTCATACTTAAATACAAATAATTCTAAAAACAAAGTAAAAACCAGTTGTAATATGCTACTAATGAATATTTCATTAATTTCAGAAGCTCAAAACATTAACAATGACCACATAATAGCAGCATGGCTAATGATCTGAGCTGATCTTTGTGTTTTAGAACAGAAAAGCACAATAATACAACACTCCCAAAGATAAAACAGATGCTTAAAAGGGCATATGAAACAGTAACAAATGCACTGTTATAGTAAAAACATACAATTGCAGCGTAATAATAAAAAATACCATAAGTGAACGACTTGAACGTGCATTTTTTGGGGGAAAAATAAAATCTTGAACGATTATTACTTGACACAGCCTCTCCTAGCAGCCATCTATGTTTACACAGCACAAATTTACGCATTAAAGCAAAAACTGACTGTCAACACGCACGATCACCCAGTCCGTGATGCTGCGGCGAGCTACGGTTTTGAAGAATTAAAGCTTATAATTTTTTTATCATTTAAATGGCTTCTTTAGAGCGTATTTAAACTGCTCCTGAAGAGTTTCCCCTTGGTTTACTGGACCTATGGGTGGGTTTGAGGTGCAGACGGCTGCTGGAATTCGCAGCCCCAGCTCCCCCATGCAGGCTTTTACAACCAACAGGGCAACATCTACGTGTCCGGAGATACTTCAGAGACCCCGCGTCCCAACGGCCTCCAACACCGCCTGCCCTTGAAACCCAACACCAGGGGACAGCTTATAACGCTGTCAGATCCCGCAGTGCTTTATCACTCATGTACATTCACCGGGCGATGTTCAGAGTGAGGTGGTTACGCTCTTCAGGAGAAGCCCGTGACGAGCGATGTGTCACTACGGCGTGGACGTGCTCGCCCATGTATGTGTCAAGAGACTGAATTTCATCCTTCAGGAGGCAGGAGCTGACACCCAAAGAGAATAAGGCCCTTTATTTACCCGTTGGAAATGCCGAATGAGCAGCACTAGCGTCAGATTTTCCTGGCTGATGTCTCCTGAAGGAAAAATCCCGTAATAGCACAGACTGGATGACCTAAGAGACCCTCTTCAGCTAAAACGGCGACGATTGCGAGAGATTTAACGACGGAAACAGGGCGATGGAGACTCTGTGGCTCAGACAAGAGCTTTGCTGATACCAACCATCAGGCTTTGTTAATCTGGAGGGTTTTGGGATGTGTATTCACGGCCCCGAAGAGCAGAAAACGGCTGTGAAGAGGTGACACGCAGATGGGTGGGTTGAGATCTGGCCCCCGGCAACAAAACCAAAATGCTAAAAGAGACACGTTTTCAATTGTTCCACCTTGTCTCCGAGCCATTCTGCCATCACTTTTGTAAAATGCTAGAAAATAATTCTAATTATGATCTTCAACTTCAAAATGAAAGCTTGCCGTTTTAAAACGCCTTTGTGAAATACTAACAATTCACAATGGAAAGCTCCAAGAAACCCTCCTATATATTAACCATCAAAAAGCATACAAAATGCAACATCTTAAATTTACATTTACTTTATAAATGCACCCATTTTTTTACTCTCTAAATTTCAAAATGCGAGAAGGGGACAAGGAATTAGGATTTTATAAAGTAGAGAAAAAAAAAAGAAGAAGAAAATTCCATTTTAACCACAGAATTGTTCAAAATGTCTGTTTGAAAAAAAATGAGCTCAAACATTTTGGTTACCACCCCACCCTTTTAATCCTCTTTTCTGCTTCTACAGAACCACATCAGAACATGAGGGGGAAAGATTAAGATGCATCCAGGCTGCAAAAATACAGGATGCTAAGGAGAAGGTCCTTTGTGTCAATTATAGCATAAATCAGTATTTAAAGGCAATTCCTAGTGCAGTGACTACGTTTTCTCTTCCCTCCTGCACAATAACTGTTTACATTTCCCCCCTACCCCATTAACAACCCCTTGGCAGTGCAGGGTTTGATCTCGAATTCTGAATATTGCGATTTAACCATTGACACAAGGGAATCGGAATTAGCTTGGTTAGCCAGATTTATTAGAGTGCTTTGGTTTGGGAGAACCAAAACCAAAAGCCAAATGTGTTTCCACTGGTGGGAAGCAGTGAATACATCTCCTTTGTTTTCCCATGCTAATCACATCTATTTGGCAGCCTGATGTTTACAAGAGAATATTAAGAGCGTGGCTGAATTTAACACTGAACTGCAAGCACCACTGTTGGCTGTTTTATTGCCAAAAAGATAAGGTATTCTTAACTGCTTCCATTTAGACTGCCATAAGTAATGAAAGGACAGAAATAAAAACTTAATATTGGTGAGTACTGAAAACCTTTAGACCAGAATTAAAATTGAAAGCAGGTCATTTAAGGAATCAATGAGAGACAAAAACCCTTCATTGTAAAATTGTAGCGAACCACATCACTGCCATAAAAGCCCAAGTCCTGATAGAGCTGGGTAAAGGGTATTAAATAACATCTTCAGTGTACAAAGACTTATCATGCCTGTGCTAGAGAATGCAAATTCTATTTATCCGGACCTATTTTGTAACAGGTAGAGCTCTATCCTGTTTATTACAGAACGATTACTGGCAGAGCCGGTAGCAATAGAAATAAATTAAAACCAATTATACATCGTGACTAAATCAGTTAGTGAAACTGTTCACGTTTCCTGAAGACAAGAAATACGGGACACAATAAAAAAGGTCACCTCTCAAAGACTTTTTGCTTATAGGCCATTAACATTACTGTAAATCACTAGGGAATAGGTGGAAATTTTGCAGTCAGAAGAAACGCATTTCAGAAGCATTACTTCAGCAAAGATGGTATCAGAGTATTCACTGTTTTTAAAATGCATACAGAAGAATGAGAGATAATTAGCAAGTAAGTCATTAAAATGCGTTATCTGCAAAAATTTTATGCCTGTTTTTGATCTGCAAAACTCTCAACTGGAAAAACGACTCGGAACATCAAAAAGGAATCAGCAGCAGGGTGTAAAAAAACCAAAAGCTACATAAAAGACATTTCATCTGAAGGTGCTTGTGTAGTGTTACAGGGCTTTAGAAATTATAAATATCAATTAACGCTGAAAAGTAATAATCTTTAAACACGTTAACATTGTATGTTGACACAAGTGTGGGTACACTGGATACTAAGATTTCTTGCTAGCATGTACACAAATTAGAACCCAAATACCCATAGTTCCATCAGAAACAAGCTCTAAGGAAAGCAAACTCTGCAAGCCTGAGCGTGCATCAGTATCAGTGCTGACTGCAGCATTTTGCATGGGCACAGACACGATGAGCCTGAGTTTAGTTCATGCTCCATTACATCTAAAAAATAAAAGGAACTTTTTCCAACTCAGATGAATCCATCTTTAGACTTCCTACGGCGTGCATGTTTACACTTCGGCTCATTAAATAGAAAGGATAACTTGTCCCACGCAACCAAACAGAAGGTAAAGAATATTTTCAGCTTAATTGCCCCCAAAAAGTAAGTCTTTGTATTTTCTCTGGACTGTCTGGATTTTAGTAACACTGTTGAGAACATTAAAGCTGCTCATTCAAGAGAAGAATAGATATAAAAGATGAGTGACGGCTGAAAGCCATTTTCTCACATAAAAGCAAGATTCCACTAATCAGAGTTAATCGTCCAGGCCACATCCAGCAGCAGCTGAGACTCAGAGCCAAGATGAGCATTTCCAGCCGAGGGCAAAGCCTCGTGGAGCGGCTTTGGGATACACAAAGCTAGGACTGCGGGAGACAAAAACGTGCGGTTATGGGGCAAGAAATGGGGTCTGAGGTCCATGTTTGAGCGAAGTAGAGAGGATATAAGATTGCATTAGCGTAGCCCTTAGCAATCAGGAAAAAAAAAGTTCTAGAAGACAAAAAAAACACCAGTGTCTTATGTTGAAGTTCACACTGTGTACCCGGGTAGACAGAACAGACAGGACATTGCTACAGTGCATGATAAATTCACAGATTCTAAAAAATAATAAAACCAGTTAGTGTTGCCCAAATTAAGACAAAACGTATCATATTCTGTCAGCAGCAAGCCAAATATTTGCAGCGTTTATATTTTAACCAAAACCTCGTATTATGTGTCTTGATATTGCCCACTGGCTACTGAACTAGAATGTATGTAAATATATACACATGGATGTGTTGTTTCTCTAGTAAGAGATCTATAGGTACGGGTCAAAACAGAACAGCATCAGTGCCAAGATACAGCACACAGGGCTAAAAAAAGCAAGCCTAAACCATCTGTGATTGTGCAGAAGCAAATTTACCCTCAGGAATGTACGTTTTTTAGTTGCTAGAAAAAACATAAAGAGCAGCATACACATCAGTGTGTTATACCACTGGCTGAAAATATTTAAGAGCCAAACCCTACGGCGCTGAATCGACCACGGCAGCTCACGTAAAACGTTGTCTGAATCCTGATGGCAGGATTTGGCTGCCGGATGAGCAGCCTCTGAGCCACGGTCTGTGCAATCGCGGCAGCAGCCGCGCGTGGTCGGTGTGAACGTACCGGGGTTATTGCTGTGCTGCAGCGTCGGTGCGCTTGTGCAGGATGAAATCTGAAATCTGAGGGCTGCAAACCATATCTGAATGCAAAAAAAAAAAATAAATAATCGAGCAACGCTGCTACAGACCAAAAGGTTAATTTCAAATCAATTCAGAGGGAAACACAATAGTCTTTGTAAAGACTATTAAATGATGCTGTTGTTAAACCAGCACCAGCATGACTCTGGTGTTGAATGTTCACTTTGAAAGTTCTGGAGGAGACAAAAATTACAAAGTAAATCACTCAGCCTTTAATATTGCTGAGGTTTATATTTGTTGTACTTCTTGGCGACAATGAGGGAAAATACTTCCGAAAAGTACTAGTCATTTTCAGCTCAACACTTCCTTGAATGTGTTGATTTAAAGACAAAAAGAGGCAATGTTTATATCCAATTAAAAAAATTATAATAATATGAAGTGATTGGAAATTTGATCATTCCAAAATTACATCTAAGATACACTATCATGAACAGGAAGAAGTACAAGTAGAGCCAATTTTCATCTCACCCCAATTACAGAGCACAAGCTTAACAAATATGCACAGTAGCTTACAAAATATGAAGCTGTTCCAGGGACTAAAACTGGAAAATTAGCTGCTAGTGGCATACTGTACTTCCAAGTACAACACGGCTTACTGTACCGTAGCGTCAGCCAAAGCTTGAGGCCTCAACAAGGTAATAATAAAATTCACTACTCTGACAGTTCGGAGTTTTTCACACACACACAAAAAAATCTCATTCTACAGTTTCAATTTTATCAAAACAACTGAAAAAGTAAAAAAACCTGTGCTTTGCCATATTTTACTGACTGTATCAGTGAGATACATGTCTAGATGCCTTTGAATTTGCTCCATTTAGCAAAGCAGCTACCTGAAATTACCATTAAAGGTTTAAGTTGTGGTTTTGGGGTGGGTTTTTTTTGTTGTTGTTTTGTTTTGTTTTAATTTGCCCTTTAGGAAACACTATTTTTTTCTGCCTGTCACACAAAGAGAAAGAGCCATCACAAAATGGATGGCTATCAGCGGAACGCGTACGCTGCTCTGTTAACCTGGTATTTTGAGTGGCAAATATGAGCAATAACAGAAAGAAAAGATTTTCCAGGAACCGCACCACTTGCCAGCACGACACCATCGGTTCTGTAACTGGAGCCAGAACGTTTTTGGACACCGTATGTAGACTGATGAGCAACACATTCTGCATGGTCAGTGCTGCAGGTTCATAGCAGGAGAGCAGGAAAAATGAGAATTCACTTGATTAGAAGTTCCACTCTTTAAATCAATGTGCCTCAGCTCTGGGTGCTCCTCTGGTTGGTGTCTGGTCTTGCTTCGCTACCTTGAAATTCTCACATCCAGCAGCACAACCTAGTGCTCGTGTGCTGCAATAACAGCCTGAGCAGAGAAAGCTCCTCACCACCCACCACGATCCCGTTTTTACATGTAGCTGAAAATCTTTCTTGTATTCAAAGCCCTGAAGTCCTTGTGCTAGATGTTGCTGAGCCTAATTAACAGCACAAACACACTGCTTAATTGTTTCCTCACTGATCAGAGGCAGAGTCACGACACGGAATTTCAACGGCGGAGGTTTAAAGATGAGCGGGTATTCCTGACCAGTCGCGTCTTTTAACCAGAACCTCTGCTCCTCTTGTAACGAGAAAACAGAAAATGTTGCTGTGTCCTCACTGAGGACAGACACCAACTAACGCATATCTCAAATCACATCATCCACCTTCAGAAAGCTGTTAGCAGCAGAGACAGCGCTATCAGCAGCCGGAGATGTGGGGAGAGACAGCTCTGAATGCTTTACCCAGAAAGGAAGCAGCAAAGACACACTCTGGAGTTCATTACACTTTGTGGGAGGAAAGGTCATTACAGAGAGATCACGTAAGAAAGGTCCTGGAGAGCAAACATCGCAGGTTCCTTCCTCTCAAAGGGGAGGAAAACTCTCAACCGAGGGGAACAAAATCTCTAGTGAAGCCTTTTAAACAAATAGCCCCTTCATCCCACAGAAAGGAAATTATTAAAGCCTTTAGTTTTTAATTTATTTAACAACAGAGCAGTGTTGAAATTATCTTGGTTACGAACCAAAGTGTAGTTCAAAATTTCCTTGGAGGCATTATTATTTTAAGTAGTTTAACATAAAGTACACTATATAGCAATTGCACACCATATGCTTCCTGGGTTTTGGTGAGAAGAGGCTGCCAGATGGGCTCCGATACTTCTCACTTGAAGTGTCTGAATGGAAAAGATTAGAAGAGAAAGTGCCGGGACCACGCTAAGAAATTCCATTTCTTATTCTGTAAAGTACGTGGCAAACGCAGTGCAGGCAAGTTCTTTACCAGGTGCCAAAGATACTAACTAAAAGTTGTAGAGACACAATAAACCAAGGTTAGGTTGGGGTTTTTTGCAGTTGTCTTACTCTGTTCAAAACCCAATTCCAACTTAGAGCTTCTTCCTGAAAAAACATTTATGAACTTGCACTTGGACCATGTGAGATCACGCTAAAAACCGAAATACTGACAAGAACCTGCCTGAGAAATATATTGGAAAACACAGGCCCACTTAAGGAAATTCTCATCCATATAGGTGTTAACGAGCGAAGGAGAAGATGTCTGGATGAGTATTTAAATAATGGCAGAAAATACTTGGAATACACTAATAAAAAACAGACAAATTATCACGCTGTTACATGCAGATGAGTTCTTCAGCATTTCCATGAGCATCTATTTTCATTCAAAGGCACATCTCTACTTACTTGGTTAGTTTATGGCCTTTCATTGCGATGAGGAAATCTCTCACGGTCTCAGGACTCTGATACCTACAGGGTGTTTTTGAAATGTATTTCAGTGTCTGCAAGGGATAGAAAGGCAGTACACATTATTTCACAGTTACTATTTGCTTTACCAGTTGTGTATGAAACAAACAAGTCAGTTTTGAAAAGTCTCCTTTTAAAAATTAGTCAGATTTACCTTTCTTTTTAAAACCAACAACCATTTACAGATTCCAAGCTAGCTTAAAAAGGTACCAAGACATGCTGGTTTTTCGAGCATTAAGACTTGACTGGTATAATTTGGAACCTGCCTATGTGAGGCACCTCTGAGTCCATAAAGGTAAATATTCTGGTTTTGTGGGTTTGTTTGTTTGGTGACGTTTCTTTCTTGTTGGTTTTCTTTGCGTGTTTTGTTTTTTAAAAGCTTCAGAAAAGCTGAATACTCTTCATCCTTAGAACCACGGTACCTTCTGCCAAGTTTTCATGTGCTCAGTGCCAGGGATACTCTCACTGCCAACACATAAATAACTCGTTAAGCTCTCCAATCTATGGTTGTTTTAATCTTTTATATGCGTATTTGGCAATGCTTTCTTAAAGTTCATAGAAGCAGGTTAGGTGGGTTGTCGTGAAAATCTGCAAGAATACTGTATTATTAGAAGTGTTTACCTGACTTGAGACAATTTATCTTTGCTCCATTTTTTACATGTTAACACCCACCAACTACCATTAACTTACAACGTTACAGCTGCTTGCTTTATTTAAAACATGACCCTTGGCAGACAGATAATGCATAATGTGATTCGACCCAAATTTAAAAAATATGTCATAAACCCCCCTCCCAAACTCCAGTCTTTTCACTGGAAGTAGCTTAGAATCTTCCTGAATGTTGCTTGGATTAGACCCCAAAATGAAGAGTTGGAAATGATGAGCATCAATGGAGAAGTCAAGGAAATGCTTGTACTGTCTGCACTGCGTCAATGCTTGGTTTGAATTAAGGAAGAAAATCTCCATCTGTTGATACTGCGTGGCTACACATAAAATTTAAAAGTATCAATACAACTGATTCCAGAGTCACTAACTGGACTGCAAGTACAGAGACGTGGTAGGATACCACATACACAGAGTATCTATAATAATAATAATGAAACAAAAATCTATATGTTACTCTTTGAGTTGCCTTCTACGTATGTAATTATTCTCAGAAAACCTTTAAAGTGAATATTTCTATTGGAAAAGTTAGAAGCCAAAAAAGCTGAACCAGCATTCACAGAGAAGAAACCAGCTACTGGGAAAAAATGAGCTACAAGATCATTATGGCAAATATTATTTCCAGTGTATTTCCATTAAAATCTTTTATGATTTAAAAATATAAGTGAATGAAAACAGACTTCAACAACACAGGGCAATTCATCTGACTTAATAGAGAACTGATGAAATATGAATCACTGGTGTTCTTACTGACCAGTTTCATTGAACTACTGAGAAACGTATTTAATATCACAATATGGTGTTAGATAGCCTTCCTGGCCTTTTCAGATAAAACAAAGTTGTTATTCACCAATAACGACTGAAACAAAATCATCACATTGCCCTGTAATAAAATTATTCAATAAGAGTAATCTATTTTTATTTCAGCACCTATGGATACAAACCTGCACAGAGCTCATGAAGATAAACTCAGCGTGAACAAAGACAACCCTGTAAGATCAAATTCTGGTTTTCTTTCAACCAAATATATAGAAAAAATACCTAGAGTTTATGTCAGCTTCACTCCATGCACAAAACCAAGCATCCTATAGGTATTTAACATGCAGCAATAGAACAAAGCAATTAAAGCTTTAAGATGCATTCTGACAAAATCTACTCACAGGATCTTTCTCAGCTGTTTCAAAGAGGTGCAGGAAGAGACTGTCGGTCTCCAGGAAGATTTAAATTAGATTTTTTGGTAAGCCCCGATTTTGTTGAATGTCAGGCTTGGGAATTACAACTCTGTACCTTTTCAAACAAAGCCAGAACTAAAACAAAAACAAAGGCTACGCCAAATCTTATTCACATGAGTAGTTTCACTGCTCAAAGGGATTACTCATGAACGCCCTGCAAACCACGTTCAGCCACTGTCAGTGCAACTCTCTGACACGGACACAACAGGTCATGCTGCAAATCTCTTAGGAAGTTGCTAATTTGAGATATTTTGAATGTTAATCTTTGAATTATATGATTTAAAAGTTCTTCCTAGCAAGAGATTGAACATTTGTTACCAATGCAGCATCCAACTGATGTTGCTATCTGTACATGTGAGTTTGTTACTCAAGTTGCCTATGTCTTGCTCTTTTGACAAAAAGAATTTTTTTTTTTTTAAAATCTATTTTAGTGGGAAGTTACTAGTTTCATTCTGTTAATAAGAAAATACCATATGTGACCTGTGTCTCAGCTTTGAAACCATGATTAGGTGGTATCATCAATTAGTCTGACAACAGCAAGTTCTGCCCTGAGTCTTAAAAGGACAGAATATTTGGAATCAAAAAACCCAACAAAACCAAAACCCACAAAACTAAACAGTTAAAATAGAGGGTGGGTTATTCTTTTTGTGATAGATTTCAACAAGAGCAGCTGCGCGCCTCCGCCCTGGCAGCGCACTTAGCCTACAACCTGAATAAACTGTCCACAGACAAGTGGCAAAACCCCCCAAATGTTACTGTATTTATTTTTTTAATAAGTGACATTTAATAGAAAGCTATTAATATATAGCCCTAAGGATATGAATTACTCCAGCTTGGGCTAATTCGCAACGGAATTCCACAGTGCTACTCACCTCATACATGATTGTGTTCAGATTCTGCTGACCAGAGCTCTGCTTGTTTTTTCCACTCTCTTTGCGCTGCTGCTTAAGATCAGTAAGTAACTGGAACACCTGGGAGAAAAAAATAAAGTGGTTTAGACCATTTGAGAGTATTTTACTTAAAAATATTACAGCAGGAAAACATAAATGAGCATTGCAAAATCCTATCAGCCAAACAACAAAAATAATCGTGGCTTCTTCAGTGAATGCACCAGCAATTGAAATAAAAATGTTTTGGCACCAGAATTATGGCTGGGTATGTAAATTGTGGGGTATGAAAATCACATATAGGTCTTGCTGATTGCCACTGGCAATTTCCAGCTTCCAAAGAAGTACACAAGTGATTGATCACAACTTTAAACTGCTGGTTTAAAACCAGGACACACATAAACTTACCTCGAAGTTACTCAGCAATGCGGCATTTGCGTCTTTTCTAAAAGGAAAAATGAAAACAATTCTTGATGTTCCAAATGAAACTGTTCAAAGTTTTTCTTTGCTGAGTCATGTAGACTCTAAAATAACAGAAACTATTTTCATAAAATTAAAAAAAAGACCCAAGAAATCTATTTTGGGTGATTCTACAATTATCAAACTGTTGCCACCTCTAGAAAATATTTTTCGATATTGTTAGTAGAACTGTTATATAAATCTACAGTCCATTTTGCACAATTTGCCCCGCAAATCACAATACACCTGGACAATGTAATCCTTTTACTGAGCCACCTTATTTCATTCACTCACCCAATTTTACAAACTAAACCCAAATTTCCTTTCTTATTCCTAACAAAAAAAGGCCTCCAGTTCTATTTGAATGAAGACTGACAGGAAAGTAATTCAGATTACACACACTATTTATTAGTCAAGAGCATGGAAAAAGAAATACAATGGCTATTTTAGTACCATGTACATATATGTGTGTGTATAGATATGGACAGGGCACTATATTACACATACTGTACCAAGGGAAAAACCCCAACTTTATTACATTTCCTTTTTATTTATTCATTAAATCTTTATGTGCCCACTCCTTTATTAGCAGGTAAAGGTTGCAAGTTTCCTATTTTCCACCAGTCAAACATTTCCCCACTAATTCTGTTCCAATTAAGCACCTTAAGTTCCTTATCCACCACTGGTAGGCCGAATGCACTCAAGTGCAGATTTAGATTAATCACACCTCAATTACTACCAGATATTGTAATTTTATATTTTTAAATTTAAAAAAAAGGAGAAAAACTGACGCAGAACATCCTATATTCCCCGAACAACACATTCTGCTGAGCAGTCAGTAGCCACAACAACAGAAAGTTTCCATACAAAAGGAAAAAAAGGCTTTTCTCAGGTCTGTGCAGCAGCTTATAAAAAAAAGGGGGGGGGGGGGAGAGAGAAAAAGGTACAATGTATTGTTAAGCACCATCAATTGTTTGAATAGAACTGTCACGTTCATCACTTTCAAACGAGTTACATGTGTCCACAAACTTCCACAGGTTCTATCATTGTTTTTAAATGAAAAGGACCTTCTAAAATACGCTGAGATGAACTTCAACTTCCATTCCGCTGACTCGAGTGAAACTTCAGCAAGTGAGCTCACACACGCATTAGTTTTCATTCATGTTTTACAAACTATATAGCTTTTGGTGTTAAGTAAATGCGATTCTTCAGAATGTTTGCATTCAGGCTATTGCTACAGAAATCCCTATGGATCAAAGACATTCTTTGTTAGAAATAATAATGCTACAGAATAATTATATAGGGAATTATTCTGTTTAATAAGTGAAAGTGTCATATAGAGTAAATAGGTTACTGTGCAAACGGGTCTGTGAAATATGAAGTTGAATTAAGATGATTGCTTCCTTTTTGATTCTACAATACTTGGTCATTCTGAAAAATACTTATTTTTCTTCTAATAATGGAGAGCAAATGAATCAATCTCAAATCCGCAACAGATTTTTGTTGTGCTGAAATACCAGAACTACAAACTGACAAACTTTTGCAGAACTTAAAGCAGAAGTACAATTTTCTTCAGTCTTAACTGTCATGAATCTATTGTCAGTTTTATATTCAGAAAACTAGAAATTGTAAGTGAATTCTGATGTATATTTTTAAAATAGTCAATTAAACAGTATGGTTAATTTTTACAAGGTTATTACTTAAAAAGGAAAGAAATCTCATGTTACCACCAAATGCATAAATGTTTTTTAGAATCTTTAAACAGGTAACATTTGCCCAAATTTTAGTCCAAAGCAAAGTATTATTGAGAAAGTCTTCTGCATTTATATATATATATATATATATAAAAATAAAATCTATGTATATAGCATCACACCTCCAAAGATATCACTGATGCTTCATGTTTCTAAATCTACTGCTTAAAATATGCTGTATGTTTAAACCAGGCTGCTGTTCATGCTAAGGCTAACGTAATACAAACCCACAATGCAATGGATATTTCTTGTTTATTACCTGCTTTGGGATTTTACATATAGATCTCATTACAATAGTATAGAAGACTTACTGACAATAAAGTGTCCATGGATAACATGAACTGCAGATCAGGAAAGAGAATGGGAGGGCAAGGGAGATGGGGACGGGGAGTGGGGTCCAAGCTGAGCCCCGACACCTTCTGTCCAACAAATAGGTGCTTCAGTGAGATTTTTTTAAAGCAAACACAAAAAACCTCGATTTCCCATCAGGATACCTGAACACACTGCTGGTTATAGGGGTTTTGAAGGCCAAATATACCCCCCATACACTGCAGGCAGGCCCATATAGATATACACAAATACACTGCATAGAGGCTCATATACATACACCCAAATACACTGCATAGGGGCTCATATAGATACATCCAAATACACTGCAGGGAGGCCATATAGATATACCCAAATATATTGCAGGGAGGCCATACAGATACATCCAAATAAAATGCATGAAGGCCCGTACAGATATACCCAAACATATTGCAGGGAGGCCCACGTAGACATACCCAAACACACTGCATGGAGACCATATAGTTATACACAAATAGACTGCAGGGAGGCCATACAGATACACCCAAACACACTCCATGGAGGCCCATATAGAAATACCCAAATACTTTGCACGGAGGCCCATACAGATACACCCATATATATCACAGGCAGACAACATACAGATATACCCAAACGCACTGCATGGAGGCCCAGGTAGAAATAACCAAATACACTGCGAGGAGGCCCATACAGATATACTCAAATACACTGCACGGAAACCATATAGATATACACTGCACTGAGGCCTATATAGATATCCACATACACACACACACACTACAGGCAGGCAGGCCCATACAGATGTACCCCCCCCCACACACAGGCCATGAATTTTCCTCCCAGCCCGGCGCCCCCGCAGCGGCCCAGCCGCCGCTCCTTACACCTCCATCCGGCCCGCCCGGAAGCGGCCCTGCGCTGGGACCCGCCTCGGCCGCCGCCTGGCCGCGGAACGTCCTCTAGGGCGCAGACACCCGCTCCCCACCGCGCCGCAGCTCAAGGAGTTTTGGACGGAAGCGGAAAAGGAAGGAGAAATGAGGCGGAGAGGAAGAAGAAAAAAACAAAAATAAAAAAAATCAACTGCATTGGCCGGGAATCGAACCCGGGCCTCCCGCGTGGCAGGCGAGAATTCTACCACTGAACCACCAATGCTGGTGATGAAAACGTTTTCTCCGCCCCCTGAGTTGTAGCTACTATAATAAACAAAAAATTCAATATTAAAGTGGCAGATGTGCCAAAACATGTTCCAAAAAACATATTCTAACAGCTGGCCGCTGTTAAATCTGGCAAGGGGGAATTGTATTGTAGAGGTGCTTCCAAACCAAATCTCAAGTCACCAAACACAAATCTCTAGTGCAAAAAACCCTCCACTCAGGCGAGAATTTAGCTGTGTAACACTCCTATTGTCTTTTAAAGCACCTGTACACATCTCACCAAGCTCATCAGCATCACACATCTCTTCCTACCATTGCGGTGATTCTTTCCCATTTAGTCCATGTGCTACTAAATTTTGCAAGATCCCTTTTAATTCTCCAGAAAACTACAGACACGTCATTGAGCGCAAATAGCTGAAAATCCTGTTGGCTACAAGCACAATTGTCTGGCTCAGAGACTGAGAGCCAGGGGAACATTAATTAATTTATTTTGCCACTATCTCTCAGGTAAAAGTCTATATGCAAACACACCACTAACCCCCTAAGAAGTCACATATACCTACTTGTTTGCAGCAGGGCTGTAAGAGCAATCTAGAGAACCAAATGTTTTAAGTTTTCTTGTGCCCACAACCTCCAGCTTGCAATACTAGCACAAAATCCACTTTTTTTCCCCCAGAATCAAGCTTGAAGAAAGCCCACACCCACTTGTGGGACATTGCTTCTCCTTGGGCTGCTGCAAATCCTAAACCAATTCTGACTAACGTGAGCAAACTGCAGCACTTCAGGAGCAGTCTTCAGTGCCAAGACAGTGGGCAACAAACAGAAATTAATTGATTCTTCAGAAGCATTTTTCACGGAATCCTAAGGAAAAAGAGCCTGGAGAAAGGTCTCCAAACTGCAGACTGCCAGCGGCTGGGCTGACTCGGTGGATGGGATGGAATGGATGTTGTGCTTTTTCATGTCAGGATTAACCGGCCTTGTAAATTGGCCAAAACCAGCACAGCAAACGCTCTGTAACATTTCTGCCATGTTTAAAATGCTGCACGTGAACCTGCCTGGACACCAGCTCCCAGCTGGTACCTCCAGACTCTCAAGAGTTTTCTTCCAGAAATCTACTAACCCTTGCCTGCCTCTCATCACTCTCTTTAGATATGGGTTCAGAATCTTCACCATATTAATTTTATTTCTCCTTTGCATCTCCTGTTTATTTCACTTGCCCAGCACAAATTTATCATCTTCACTTTCACTTTTTCTCAAAAAGTTTCATTCCAGACCTTTGCTGATATACTTTTTGCAATCCATTATGATCACACCCGACCCCAACTGCTAGGAAGAATGACCATAATACAAATGCCCCTCTCAACAGCTTTCTTTTTTCTTTTCAAATAGACACGTTCTTCCTAAATATTTTCCAATGGAAACATACAGCCTGTTAGTGTGTAAATACATATATGGACCAACTACACATCCACTGACATGCAAGTGAGAAGGGAAATAACTAAGAGAACTCATTACCCTTACATACAACTTTTTGATAAGCTCAGTTCACTTTAATTGCTGCTCTTTAGGTGTTAGACAGTTATGCTACACCATCCATAGGGAATGCAGACATAGGTTTTTCTAAATGTGCTTAGCATGTCAACATTTTAAGCATTGGCTTGTGATTGTTACCGCTAAGGCTCGGTGAGAGAGGGGCCTCGGTATTAACTATTGAAAGCAGGGGGCCTAGTAATTGCTATTGAAAGCAGATCTGCAGGGTATTTGTATTCTTTGTCATGAAAGATGTTTACTGTATTCAGCATTTCGCTGATCACCCTATAGTGTCTTTTTTTCTTTTACATTCAAAATTCATTAAACAGAGTTGTTGGGGTTTTTTTTAACAAAAAATGTCAGCACTGCTTCACATCAGTCTAGCTGACAGTGCGTTTGACTAGCGCTTTCAGCCCACAGAGCTTTTTTTCTTTTTCTAAACCAAAATGACAGCTAAAAAAAAAGTTTTTAAAGAAGGTGCACTGTAGCAGTTTATGCCATCCTTTTTCTTCACTGGACTCGGTTATGAAAACAAGTCCTATTATGAAAAGTGTATTTCTAGAAACCACTGCTTCAGAGCTACACTCCCCAAGCATTGCACTCTTCGAAAAAAAAAAATGAGCTCCAAAATAAATAGTAAGGCTGTGACTGATTATAAAAACAAGTACAAATAAAGTTCAAATCTTTGAGGACATAAAAATGTTAATTAAACCTCTCCATGCTGCAAAATGGAGAATTTATTCTCCAGTGCTACCTCATGGTACATCAGCTTGGAAGGGTGTATTAATATCAATATTAATATTGATATTGATATTGATATTGATATTGATATTGATATTGATATTGATGTATGAACAATGTGCCATTTGCTGCGCCAGAGGGAAAATAAGACCTTTCCCTCAGACCTTCCTCGGTACTTAACCGTGGGATGGGGAGTTTGAGGGATAATATTTCTATTTCACTGAGAAAATAAAATACCGAAAAAAAGACAATGGGAAGTGGAGAGTCATCCAAACCAGAACAAATAAAGAAGATACTAATCAGAATTTCTAATGCATATTTCAGTGTGCACTAGAAAACCTATTTTGCAATGCTATTTCACTGTTTTCACCTCAAAAATTTCAACTCGCCAGCTCTAAGTGTCTTTAAGAAATCCTATTTCTTCAATGTGCACTTTTACATTGATGACTTCTGCTTGGATTTACAGTTCCACTTCCATTTTTATTACAAAAATATTACTCTACAGTCTGCATTCCTTATTATATAAAAATGATCATTATTGCCTGTTTCATCTAAAAATGGGAGAGAGAATTAATAATCTCCTAGATACAAACTGGGACAAGAGTTAAGCAGCGTACTACAAGCAAACTAATCCCTATGAAGTTTGCTAAACACACAGTGATACTGCTGACAGATCCCATGTGAATGCACGCGCTCCTGCCACATGTAGTATCAGACATAGATTAATAAGATTAATAAGATCTTATTGCCATAGATTCACTCTGGTTATAAATTCAGCGCTTACTATTTTCCCAACACATCAGCAATCTCCTGTCAAAGATCAGAGTAAGGACAAAGCCACTCCTAAAGGGTGAAGAGGACAAGAAAAGTGGTAAATAGGAGGGATTTCAGAGTAAAAAGGAACGTGATCGCAAAACAATCAAGCACTGTTTCCCAGTGGAAATATCCTAGTGTGAAAAGGAAAAGGAGATAAGTTGCAGAACTGAGAGAAAAGCAGCAGGAAAGGAAAAAACAGTCAGTTAAAGGGAAGAAAAAGCACAACAAAATGTGGATGAGAAAATTGGAATATGTTTCCTGAGTTCTGTGAAAGGTCTGGACCATGCAGATGGAAAAATATGATACTGTAGTGGCACACTCAAGCTGACCAGCACGGATTCTGCTTTCTGTAGAGAGGCTGCAGAAAAGTGCCCTGTGTCTGAGGATTTAATGAGAAATTGATACTCAGCTGTCGCTTTGCAAGTTGCTGCTCCCAAAGCTCTCCTGTATTTTAAATTGGTTCTTTTCCCTGATATTTAAGGTTTGATGAGTTAAAGATATGAGCTATTTGCCAAGGCTGCACACTCCACTGCCACAACCTGAGGCTCACAGGAGCCTCTTGACAAGAGTCACCCCGAGCAATTGGTGACACAGGGAAGCCCCAAAGCTGCAGCACCCTTACAAGTGCGGTGGAAAGTCTTATCCACGCAAAAATGGGAAAGGGTAACTAGTGCCCACCTATTTTATTGTGTGTTTGCTGGGGTGGCAATAAGGACAAAGCAATGATGATCCAGCCATCACACCAAGTGCACTCATACCAGTGATTACTTATTAGAAGGGTATGACACAGAGTGATGTGATTCTTGCAGTACAAGGATATTCCCAGAAAAGGAGCTGACCTGTCAGGGAAAACACACAGAAGATCCCAGGGCACTGCAGGAGGAATAACTTCTTCAACAAGCAACATAAGAGCATCTCTCCCAACCTCTCTCCTTACAGCAACCCTGGCTCCAAACTTCTCTCCCTAACTTGCTAATCGTGCATCGGGCAACCAGGGGCCAAAGGCAGGAGAGGGGTGGGAATGGTGAAGGGGGCTGAAGGGGGGGACCAGAGTGGGGCTGACCCAAGGGACACCCCGCCCCGCTGGGGCGGGACGAGCTGCCAGCCCCGCTCCGAGGCGTGTAAAAGCGAGACAGCGGGGCCAGGGAGTAGGAGCGACCAGCCGGGACTGCGCTGCGGAGCAGGTGAGCGGGGCTGCGGGGCCCAGAGGGACCAGGCGGGCAGCAGGGACCCCGACCTGCAGCCAGACCGGGAGCGGCAGCAGAGCTGAGCCTCACCTCTCGCTGTTCCACAGGTCGTACCAGTTGCCAGGATCGCTGCACAAACGAGCAAAACGTCGTCTGAAATGGCAGCTGAGGTAAGGGTGAACTTTGCTTCTCTGGTGGGGTGGTCTTGGGGTGCTCTGGCAGACGTGAGCTGAGCTGCATGATAACCCCAGCATGGCAACCTCCCGTGCTTGTTAAGGTGTTTCTCTCCATTTGATTTGTTTTCCCGGGGTTTAAATGGAGAAGGGGACTGAAAACATATTTGCTGCAATAGTTCCGATGACCCACCTCTCATTCTGGTGAAAACCCATGGTAGTGAAGATATACTTAAAATATCTCTTCCCCATCCAAGTGCTTAGCTCCCAGCGCTGGCTTTTCATACCCCATCCCCTCTCCTGCTCACCCCAGGGGACTGTTTTCCCAGCACGGAGCTGCTAAACTGGGCTTTTTCAACTACGATTTCCCCTGCCACAGCTCCTGCTGACAAACCTGCTTCAAAGCAGAGTTCTCCAGCACCCCGTGCCTGCATTCTACCTGCTGCAGGCTCTCTCCCCCCAGACACGCTGGTTCAGTCGCTGGGGAAAGGGTCGCTGGGGCCACCGCTCCCAGCCCCGCTCCGCCCGCTGTCCATGGTAGCTCTTCCCTTTTAATTTTAACCGAACATTTGTGATATGGAAAGGTAGCCAGACCTTCCTGGAGTCTGCAGCTTAACCTGGTTTACAATAACTTCATAACAAAGCTTGCAAGAACATCATGGACTCTAGAGCCACTTCAAACGTTTCAGAGTTACAGGAGTGTTTGAGGATGTGACTTTTGCTGGCTCACAGCTGTCAACTGAATATTTTCTTATAGTCTCCCTAAAAGAGTGGGGTTTTGTAAATATTATTTCAAGTGACAGTAGACACTAGACTTCACTATATTCCTGACTTACTCTTTTTCCCTACCAAGAGACTATCAAAGGGTCAGTGATCAGCAGCTGCCTTAAAAGAACGATTCATGCTGGTCCTGCACAGTATTCCCTGATATTCATTTGCAAGGACAGGACATACTCGGTCTGGAGTCCTGCAGAGGTAGAGTATCTTGGAGGATTCCTTAGCCAGACCTGACACCTCAAGGGCTAAGTTCTAGTGACAGTGCCATGTTTTCCAGCTCTACAACTACTTGCCAAAGGTCTTAAAGTCTGAGGCTTTTCTGCTCAGTGGTACAGCACTGAAAAAATGTTCCTATGTCCTCAGGTTTACTTGAATAGGGAGTGGGATGGACATCAACTGATTTTTAGGGGATATATCTGTAAGACTTTTGACTCATTGCTTGCAGGGAGACAAAATGATGGGAGGAAGGTTTGTCGGAAGCACAGACCCAGTCATGGAGATGCTCAGCGCTTCCATTACCATTGACCAGAGACTGGCCGAAGTTGATATCCAGGGGAGCATGGCTTACGCCAAAGCCTTGGAGAAGGCTGGGATCCTATCTAAAAGTGAGCTGGAAAAGACCCTGAGTGGCCTGGAAAAGGTATTTCTTTCCTTCAGAAACTGTCATGCATGCTGGAACAAACGGCTTCTTATCTGACAGCATCTGTAGTAGTCTCCCTAATCTGTTGTTCTAAAAAGCACCATTTTAAATCCTCATGTCCTATTGTTTAGACCCTGGTGCCTTGGTGAGTTGTGCTCAGTGTGACCTGCCCACCCATCCTCTTCATGCTGAACATTCACCAGAAATTGTTTCAGTATGAATTAGCAATATTCCTTTTCTGCTGGCACTTGGGATCCTTTTGAGTCTGGCTGCCTGAGTTAGTAGGAGGCAATGCATATAGCATTGTATAGGGGTAAAGCTAAATGAGGAGCTAAGCAGTTTTAAAATATCCATTGTTGTTGCTCACCCACCATGGACAATGGTGACTCTATACAATATTTGTATAGGAAAATCTTTATGGACAATGCTAAAGCAATCGCTGACATTTCAGCTCACTTTTTCGTTGTGTTGCTTAAATCCTCCTATAGCCATAACACTGCAGGATCATCACGGGTAGAGAGATGGATCCCACCAGTGCAGTATAGAATATCTGCACAGAGCAAGCAGCCAGCGCTGGCCCGAAAGAACAGGAGTGCCAGAGCTCACATGAGATTTAACACTTTGATTTCCACTGGGACCGCACAAGTTGTTGTTTGCTGAGGACACTTACAGCCCTGACACACGGCAGGGTAACAGTGGTGGCTGACTGGTGTTTCTGCTGATGTTTGTAGATCTCTGAGGAATGGTCTAAAGGAGTCTTTGTGGTGACCCCAACGGATGAGGATATCCACACTGCCAACGAACGCAGACTAAAGGTTTGGGTCCCCTAACCTCTTGTTCCTGTTCCTCTGTAGCTAGATCTGCCTGACGTTAAGCACATGCACCTCTTTCCCACTGTGAAATTCCTCCGGACCTTTTGATACTGAAACCCCAAGTGCACAATGAAGTGTCTCCAAGACCCATTTTGTGGAAGAGGCATTGTACAAACATAGAACCCACTGCCCTTCCCCAGAAGAGATCCCATGGCTACTCACAGGATCCTAGAGCTGAGTCCCTTCCAGGCAGGGAGCAGGTCTGCTCACATGGAGTCTCCTCTTAGAATACAGAGACACTGACAGAAATCCTCCTCTTGTCCTCAGGAGCTGATTGGAGACATAGCTGGAAAGCTGCACACTGGAAGAAGCAGGAATGATCAGGTATGTACAGAATGTTTTCCTTTGTATTCCTTTCCCACCTCATGTCAGGAGACTTCAGACCAGATAGGACTTCGGCTCTTTTCCTAGAGAGCAAGATACAGTGACATTACCACATGGAAATGATCAGATTTTGAGAGGAAGATGCACCTTCCCATCACATAGAACAAGGAGGGGTTTACTTCGCAGCAAAAACGGCCAGTCACTAAGAATATCACATTCTGCTTTGACTGACTGTGGCCAATCTCATACAGGTTGTGACTGACTTGAAGTTGTCCATGAAGAATTCCCTCTCTATCATCTCCACTCACCTGCTGCAGCTCATTAAGACCCTGGTGGAACGCGCTGCCATGTAAGTCCTTTTCCAGATCCGCTGTGTTAACCCCTGTCTAACTCTCCCCACACATCACACTCCCAACCAGTGGTGGGCTGGGGAAGCTTTGCCTGCCACAGAGGCATTGCTGGACCAGGCAGTTTCCCAGGGAGGCCAAGGGCAGACACACCACACTGCAGGATCTAAACTCACTGTGCTTGGGTGGCAGGTGACAGGGACAGGAACACATAGACCAAATTCAGCACAACACAAGCTAAAGAAGTTCTGTTTGTCACCTTGCCACAAAACCTGCAGTGTACCTGCCACTGCCCTCTGTCCTGACAGCTGCTGCTCACCTCTTTGTCTCCTTTCACATGCAGAGAAATCGATGTCATCCTCCCTGGCTATACTCACCTGCAGAAAGCTCAGCCCATCAGATGGAGCCAGTTCTTGCTCAGGTAACCACCTTGCACACTTGGCTGCAGGAAGCCTTCTCCACCTTGGGGCCTGCTGAGCTGGAGCCTAAAAGCACATTATCCTCTGAGGGGACAGCGGGGGGGTGATGAACGAGGGCTCATCTTGCAAACTGTTCCTGTGTGGCTCTGACAAACCCAGGACCCCAGCACTGAGCGGGCAGTAGAAGCCAACTCCTTGTACACTCCACCCTTTGGCCACAGTTACACCTCAGCTAATGGGGTAACATGGAGAAGCATGTATGGCTGCAACTGTTCTACTTCAAAGGGACTGAGTGCCTGGGCTCCATTTCAAGCCTCTTCTGTTCAAGAAGGGATCCCAAGCTCCAGGCATGGCAGCACATTGCTTGGGAAGGGAAGTGACATGTTCTGACTTCAGGTGCTTCATCTCTCATGTCCTTTCCCAGCCACGCTGTTGCTCTGACCCGTGATTCTGAGCGCCTGGGAGAGATTAAGAAGAGGATCAACATCTTGCCTTTGGGAAGGTAAGGTCTACTGGTTGGGGAAATCACTGAGCTTCACTGTGCTCTGTAAAGTCCTGCTTCCTAGAGCTCAGTTTTGGTTGTGGTGTGCAAGGTATGAGGCATGACTTCTGTTTCTTTCTCCCCTGGCAGTGGTGCTCTGGCTGGCAACCCCCTGGAAATTGATAGAGAGCTTCTGCGTAGTGGTAAGTATCTCCCTACGACTGAGCGGCACAGGAATACTTGTACTATCTAGGATGGAAGCACTGCAACATGGCTCCCAATGGCACCATAAAGCACTGTCCTGGAGCCAAAGCCTTTCTTTCTTAAGGCTTTTTACTGCAATGAGACAGGCAATGCCAAGTCTGATCTCCTCTGTCCATCCCTTCCTTACAGAGCTGGACTTTGCCTCCATCAGCCTCAACAGCATGGATGCCGTTAGCGAGAGAGACTTTGTGGGTAAGCACAACCCAATCACGTCTTCCTACCACTGTTTCACAAGCAGGCTTCTGAGACCTTTCCAGCTGAACTCCTTTAACAGGGGGACTGAAATCCCTCACTAGGAAGTAATTATACAGAAAATCTATTTGCTTATGTCTAACTCCAGTCTGGGCTCCCTGGGTTGTCAAGCAAAAAAGCACCTTTTCACCTCCTGATTTCCTGCCCTCTCTGCAGTGGAATTCCTCTCTGTTGCCACCCTGCTGATGATCCACCTCAGCAAGATGGCTGAAGATCTCATCATCTACAGTACCAGCGAGTTCGGCTTTCTGACTCTCTCTGACACTTACTGGTAGGTTTCTAGTCTCTGGGGAGTAATTCTCCTCAGCTATCCCCTCCAGAGAGAGTGAGACAGTGGTTGGGGTCTCCTTGCTGCACAAAGCTAACACAGCATTACAAGGTGAACACTCCTCACTAACAACCAGGTATTTTTGATTCTGGTAACACAACGAAGTCCGCATTCACAAGACACTCCTCCCCAGCAACTGCTGGCAGACAGAACTTCTTCCTCTGCTGGCAATGCCTGCCAAAGTCCTTCCTTAATTAGCTGGGTTTGCAATCCCAGGAGATTTCCTGTCTCTCATGGCAGCACAACCACAGCCCTCCTTCTCTGAGGTCCCAGTAACGCTAAGGTTGACCTGCTGATCCCAAGTCTGGAGGGGCTCTGGGGGAAGCTTCCTTTTTGCTGCTTCTTTGGGAGGTGGGACAGTGTGGTAGCTCCAGACAAGACTGCAAAAACAAAGGCTCTGATGTGGGAATCATGAGAAATTCAGAGCACTCAGGTCAGTGCTTACTGCTTTCCTACACCCCAGAAAGGTGTTCGGGGAAAGGGAAACTATGTGTTGGGTTTGGAGGGCTGGGTCAATATGTTGCAATACCTGTCTTAGCCTGTGTCTGTAGGGGCTGGGGTCTTGCTCACCGTTACA
>VWYH01007448.1:33641-77262 GCA_013399365.1 Pampusana beccarii | reverse complement strand
TCATGTCCAATCTTTCATTCACCGGTCACCCCAAGTCCTTATCCACGGGTCTGATCTCAATCCCTTCCTCCCCCAGCCTGTATGAATACCTGGGGTTACCCCAGCCCAGGTGCAGGACCTTGCACTTGGCCTTGTTGAACCTCATTAGGTTCACATGGGCGCACTTCTCGAGCTTGTCCACGTCCCTCTGGATGGCATCGTGTCCCTCAGGCATGTCAACCACAACCCCTTAGCTTGGTGTGATCCACAAACTTCCTGAGGGTGCACTTGATTCCTCTATGTCAATGATGGAGATTAAACAATACTGGTCCCAATATGGATCCCTGAGGGACACCATTCATAACTGATCTCCATCTGGACATTGAGCCGTTGACCCTCCCCTCTGGATATGACCATCCAACCAATTCCTCATTCCCCCAATAGTCCATCCATCAAAACCCTGCTTCTCCAATTTAGAGAGAAGGGTGTTGTGGTGGTCTGTGTCAAAGGCCTTACATAAGTCCAGATAGATGACATCCATACCTCTTCCCTTGTCCATCGCCTCACAAGGAAGTCTCCACTTCAGCCACTCCTAGCCAGTGCTCTGTAGACCGGTGAAGTGATTTTAGTCTCCCAGGGCTGTAGGAATGGGCACGTAGCAGCGAGCTGGTTACCTATATCATCCCAGTGAAGAAGCTTCTCACTTCCTCACACAAAACTTGCCTAGAAACCAGAGATGGACAGCTTTCTAAAGAAGTGAGAACCAGAAGAGCACTAGGAAAATCTTCTTATCGCCCTTTTTAGATTAACGTAATTTCCAGATGTCTGGCTATTGCAATGCCCTGGGAAATACCCTCTCTCTCACTGCTTCTGGACATGTCTGCTCTACCTCAAAATGTTAAGCGCTTACTCAGTTCCTGCATCCTTATGGTGGCTCAAACCCAAACCATCTAATCTGTGCATGTCACCCAAAATATGGCTCATGCAACTTGTCACTGCTGCCACTTGGGACAAAACAATGCATCAGTATTAGTCACAGCTATAGTGCTTTATGGATGCCCATAAGGGTCATGACATGGAGAACCAGAGACCTCCAGCAAGAGTTATGGCAGTTTTGCTTGAGGAGCAAAGATGTCATGACCTGAGGTGCAGGAGACAAGCACTCGTTGGGTCTGAAGAGAAATTCTCATGCACAGTGAAGGGATTTTGCGCTCAAGAAGGTTAACGGGTCCGCATTTCTACAGTCAGCACAAAAAGAAGCATGAGCCTCTCTGCTAAATGGATAGGCAAGAGTTGCCAGTGGGGCCTGCAGAGGTGGCTTTTGTGAGAGGTAAGTGGCTGTCCCATGCTGGTTCCAGCCAGCACTAAGATGGACCCACTCCTGGCCAGAGGTAAGCAGTCCCCCAGTCAAGCTGGTGGTGCCTCTGGGAACACGTATGTAAGAAAGGGTAAGAAAACATCTCTCACCAGTTTTGAGAGAGGAGTGAGAGAAATGTGAGAGAAACAGCCTCACAGGCATCAAGGTCAGTCAGGAAGAAGGGGATGAGATGCTCAAGGTGCTGGAGCAGAAGTTCCCCCACAGCTCGTGGTGAAGATCATGAGGAGAATGTTGTCCCCCTGCAGCCTGTGGAGGACCATGCTGGAGCACATAATCACCTGCAGCCTATGGAGGACCACACACCAGGGCAGGTGGACATGCCCTGAAGGAAGCTGCCGCCTGCAGAGAGGAGTCCACACAGAGCAGGTTTTCTGTCAGGACCTGCGCAGCCGTGGGGGACCCACGCTGGAGCAGTCTGCTCCTGAAGGTCTGCACCCTGTAGGAGGGCCCCGTGCTAGAGCAGTTCTTGAAGTGCTTCAGTCCGTGGAAAAGACCCACGTTGGAGCACTTCCTGCAGCACTATGGTCCATGGGAGGGACCCCACGCTGGAGTGGGGGAACAGCGTGAGGAGGAAGGAGCAGCAGAGAGGGGCTGTTAGGGATTGGCCACAGACCCCATTTCTCATCCTCCTGAACTTGCTCAGGGGGGCAGGTAGAAGAATCCGAAGGGAAGGAGGGAAGTTGAGCCTGTAGGGGTGAAGGGGGAGTTGCTTTAGTTTTTGTCTTAATTTCTCACCATTCTGCTCTAATTATAATTGGCAACAAATTAATTTTGCCCAAGTCAAGTCTGTTTTATATATGGTTGTAGTTGGTAAGTGACCTCCTTGTCCTTATCAACCCACAAGCTTTTCCATAATATTCTTTGTTGTGGTGTCAGCACACCACAGCCAATAATTATTTCTTGGATGAAACACCAGAAAAAATACCATTGTTGGTTAGATATGCAGGTGGGAATGCATATTTTTTTCTGTTGTTCAGAGAAATCCATGGACAACTTCCAACTCTGTCATTCAGAAATCCCTTGCAAAAGTGGCAGCAAGGAAAGATTCCTAACTTGGCTAAACCTCCAAAGTCCTGTACTAGCTTGTAGATTTGTGTTCTATACAGAGAACTACCTAGAGTAATTTCCTACTTCTGTTTCCTACATAGATTAATTTCTCACCCAGAGAAATTTCCTACTTCTTTTGCCATAACAGAAATCTGTGACCATGTTTCACTGAAAGAGTGTGGATTTTGTGTCATACAACGATGAAAAGCAAATGTTTCTGCATTTATACTGCTTATCTGAGCAGCATTAAAGTTGACCACTTAAGGTAAAGCTAGTCAGAATAAATTTGATTTTACAGACAATAATGAGTTTTTTAAAAGACTAGAAAGTTTTCTTAGTGGAAGCAACTTATCTCCAGCATTTCTCAAAGAAGGCAGCACTAACATTACTGCTGCAATAATCTCAGTAAGGATACAACACTACCTGACCAGCATCAGGCAAAGTTACAGAATCAGTTCATACACTACCCCTCCGTTTCCAGCGTATTCTGCAAGCCCATGCCACTGTAAAGATATAAAAGTCCTGCAGAAGTGAAAAAAAAAAAAATAGATTATCTCTTGTTGTTCTTATTTTGACACACACTCAGAGACTCATGCAGATGCTCACAGGAGTAGACCTATTGTGTGACCGACCACATGAGTTGTGGTTTACTAGAGGTTTCCACAGGCCCATATGGGCCAGAGTACGTCTCCTGTGTTGTCCCCGCAGTCAGACAGCCGTGGGCTGTTAGCCTGGGGAAGGGTGACACTGCACCACAAGAACTGAACAGGGTGGGATTGCCAGGCAGCAGCTTGCCTCAGTAGGGAAATCCATCCTAATTTAATTAATAGGAAAGAAATAGTTGAGGTTGCTTGAACAAACCAGAATTTTACAAAGCCACTTGGGCTGACTCTACGTGAAACATCAACATGCTGTATCTCAGACAAACTGGAAGCTTCCTGATGCAATGTTATTTTGTAGAAACTGCACTTCCTGTTGTAAAACCTTTTAGAAAATCCTGACCGTTTTCTTCGGTCAAGAAGAATCCATCAGTTTCTTGCTCATGACTCTGCATTTTGAATGCTATAAACGTCACCTTTGTCTTGGAAGATAATATCACTTTGAAATTCTAATTAAAGCCAACAAGAGCTGAGAGTGCTCAGCATAGGCCTTTTGATTTTGGATTAGCCAAGTTGTCAATTCGAAACAGGAACAGACCAAATAAATATGACAAAGTAGAAATGAAAATTGTCTTTTAGAAATACTCTGCCATTTATTCAAAACAGACTAAGGACAACACCTGGCTCCTTAATATAGAACAGTAGTGGGGGCAGCTCCATTAGGGGAAATAGATTTCAGCAGAGATGGTCTTGGGAAAAAAAAAAGTAATTTCCAGAAAAAGTCATATGGAACCACTTGTCATTCCCTCCTCTTCCTTTTCAAATCTGCTTCAGGGAAAAAAATCTTTCAGGAGCAAGAGTTTAAACATGGCTTCCTTGTGTCTGCTTCCAAAAGAATTTTTCATGCTCTACTTCTGATTAAAGGATCTGTTCTCATCAGGTTTACACAAACACCGCATTTCATGGTTTCCAGATTCTAGCTCTCATTCTCTTGGCTACTATTGCTCTCCTTTTTATTCTTCACCTCTAGTAAAACTAATTACTCCCTCGCATGAATCACTTAGTCAATGTCCAAATTCATTTAAAAAATTGCATCAAGAGGAGTGAAAAATTAAGATATCAAAGTAATTGAAAACAGAACGATTAAGGCTAGTGCTCCACTGCTCCCGTTTATACATAGCTAGGTGGGTAGCTATGAAAAGGTGTTATAGTTTGTTTTTTAAACCGTTGTGCTGGTTCTGTAAAGAGGCAGTGAGGAGCCTTTTCCCGTTTATTAATGTTCACATTACTGCTGTGTTTCAATTTCAGTGGCAGGTAAAGAAGACCTCAGCATCTCGTGAAGTCAAATGTTTTCTTCGTCACATAAGCCAAGATGAATTTGGGTAGAAAACCCAAACTGAAAGTAGGGTGATAAAACAACTGCTTTGATAGAAAACAAAATTGCCAGCTCAGGAAAACAAAATCAAGCTCATTATTACCATGACATTTCAGGAAAACCACGTTCACATCTTAGAATTGCTTGGGATTCGTGTAGCAACCTTCAGTAAGTCATTACATTGCTTTGTAAATACGACAGAAATTGAACTACAATTCGTTCAACTCTTTTCTGCCTTGTCTTTTTGTCTGTCTTCCCTCTGTATATCATATGCTCCTTAGGAAGGACAGAACTGATTTGTTTTGTCTGTCAGTTGCACGGAGTCACAGACTGCTCGAGACTGGAAGGGTCCTCTGGATGTCGTCTTGTCCAGTACCCCTGCTCGAGCAGGGACACTGACAGCAGGTTGCCCAGGACCATGTCCAGATGGCTTTTGAAGATCTCCAAAGATGGAGGTTACAGCACCTTTCCAGGCAACCTGTGCCAGTGCATCGTTAGAGTATATAGTCAGAATATATACGAATTTACAAATCTCTTATAAACTCCTTATGTAAGCTTATAGAAAATTTACACATTGCCTAGCACAAACACCTCTCTCCTTGTCTGGTAAGTGGAAGCTACCCGAAACAAAGAATAACAAGAGCACTAGGGTTTGTAAACATGGGAGTATTTGGGATCCAGGAGCAACTAACAAATCACTTCAGTACAAAATTAGGCATATAATAATATTGTCACACATGGGGAGTTAAAGAAAGTTTTATCTGCTTAATGCTGTTTGAAGCACTTCAATTGCTCCTGAAACAGCACAAAAAAGGTCAGCAGTAGGACAGAGAGTTCAGTGCCTGCCTAATGAAGAAGGGCTTGAGAATCACTGTTCTAACACTGTGCAAGGAAATGCATACATTACTAATACGAGGTGTTGTATACCGTGCTGTATGGCCGTGTAACATACAGATTGTACATTGCCTCAGAGAGACATCCACTTTAGCTCTAAGTCTGGCTGAAAATCAGGATGCTTTTTGGGCAGGGAGAGGCCAGCAGGAAGACAGCTGTTCTGTTGGAAGACCGTACCTTGCTCCTAGCAGCAGCGGAAAAGTCACTTTTTCTTTCAAAGCCTGTTTCCCTCACACATTTGCCTATTTGGATTGCAGGTAACCTGGGGCTGAGTTTGTCTCACAGTCCAGGTGGTAGATTTTAGGCATAATTTTGGCTGCAATCTCTCCTTTCTAATTCAAATAGTATTTTTAAATGATTCACAAAGCACAAAGCTTTAAAAACAAAACCAAAACCAAACAAAACACATATGCACAAAACAAAAACAAACAAACAAAAAACACCCAAAAAACCCCAACAACAACCCTGAGACTTTTGTTTTGCCTCAACAAAAACAACCAACCAGGCAAACAACCACCATTAACTGGCTGATTTTGGACAGAAGGAAGAAAAACTGGCGTGAGCTTAAAAATCGCTTTCGTTTAGCTAGTTCAGGATTAATTTGTCTTGGATCTCCTCCCCAGCTGTGAGATGTGTCTATCTGTGTCTATGTATGTTTGTGTGTATCTGTGTCTATGTATGTTTGTGTGTGTACATACCACTGAAAGGCTACAAAGAAAAAAAGAGTGTCAAATGCTCATCGTTTTATCAGTTTACATTCTGCTACCATGCTGGTTATTTAGTTTCAATGTCCATAAATAATAATATTAGCAGCATTATTGCAGAAGAAGGAAACTTCTGCTGGGCAGTGGCTTTTCGCTAAGGGTAGCAGAACTCCCAAAAACTAGCTTTAAAATAACATTTGTGTGCTGTTTACTTTTCATTTCAGTTTAACAACTTGATCATAATCTGCTGAATATGGAACACATGCAACAGATCATATAAAATCATGTCCTGTAAACAGTTGGGAGATGCAGCACTCTTAGCAGAGCTACAGTGTCCCGGCTCAGTGACTCAGAAACCCACAGTGTCCCCACAGAGATTTCTTCATGTCATCATCATTTGCCCACCCAGGCAATGCAGATGTCTCACACTTTCGTGGTCTCTCTCCAATGCACATGCGAATTAATTCTGCATTACTGAGCAAGTTCATTCTCTCCACCCAGCCCTGTAACCTCCACTCACTTTTCTAATGGCTTCCTGATGACTAATCCACCCTAAAAGGGACAACACGAGAACAACAAACGCAGCTTTTTCATTTGCTGGACAGGGAAAAGTCACAAAATGTTAGTGGGTTTGAATGCTTCTACTTGATCTAAACAGAAAATTATTCTGAACCTAGTCACTCATTTCACACGTAAAATGTAGAGTCACTGAACTACGCTCTTACACAAAATCTGGTCAGCTTTATATCATTCGTATAAGCCAAATGTTTATTGCTTTTCACAAATAACTTTCCTGCCGCCACATTTTGCAATAGAAGTATATCCACGTTTTTGTCAGTGACTATGAAATCTGAATGCTTTCCACTGTCAAATGATGAAGATGATTTCATGCACAAAGAAAAATTATTTAAATGGTGGGAAATCAGCTGGAGAAACACTTCATCCAACGTGAAGTTCTCAGTTCCAGAATTCTTCTCATGAAAGAAGCATTCTGACCCACAATGTGGCCTCCTGACACCATTCACTAAAAAATCCTCTCATTCTGTCCAAACCACTTCCAAGACAGTGTCATTGCAGTACTTACCTCCATATATCAGAGTCAAGTAAACATGAAACACTTAGGAAACTACTGCTTTTTGTTAGATCAATATAAATCCACAGGAATCTACTAAATCTAAAATTGGTGAATCTACTGTTTTTTCACATCATCAGAGGTCCAGATTATCCAGAACTTGCTTCCCGTAGCGAGTATATATATTCCATTAGTGTTTTTGACTGTATTAATAAATTGCTAAAAGAAATTTCAGAGAATGAACCTTTCTCCTGCCAGTATACATTTTATATATGTTGTCTTTCAACTACATTGCCAGTGCACATACGCAAAGAAAAATAAAGCAGACGGAACTATGATCAGTGAATGTTTTATATCCTTGGAGGTGTATTTTGCAGTCATGGGGAAGCTTCAGAAGGAAGAAAAAGTTTTAAGAAGGAAACAACGTTATAGTCTTCTCATTTTTATTTCAGAAAAAATGGTGGCAACATATTTAGCACAGTTCTCTATAAATACTTACCTGTTGTCCATCTTTTTTCAGCATAAGCACCACAAATAAAAGCAGTTTTTCATATTATCTTTTTTCTTATTTTCTCTTTATTTACAAAATATCCTGACATGAGATGGATGAACATCAGAAGAGCCGATGACAGGTATCGATCCAGTTATACGGAATCAAGCTAAGACAGAGTAACTCACATTGGCACTTCACAGGACAAGTGAATAGACAGGGAAAAAACATAAAGTCACAGTTTACAGAGTTTTCAGACAAGCTGTTTGTGTCAGTGTTAATGTGATAACTTTCTCTAACCAGAGAAGTATTTCCTATGAAATATTTTATAAGTGGCATAAGAAATAGCTTCCTTCAAGTTTAATTTACTAAGTCATAGTCCACATATTGCTCAAAACACACAGCTTTCATACAAATTTAGGGTGATTTTTTTAAGCCTTTTTAATCAGTGCTGGGGAAGGAGATCATCTCTGATTTAATCTATGATAATCCCTTGAACAGCACTGAATTTTAACCCGAACCAGGCAAGACATATTCTGTTTTTCAGATACAGACGTTGGTCTCCAAATGAACTCAGAGGTGTGTGTTCGTGTCCAAGGGCAGGTGTTGGCTTTTAGACAGAATTTTTTCGTCTTATTTTCAGTCCAAATCAGATAAAGCTGATTTTCTGTGATTTCAGTGGTTTGAAAGGAAGAAGAATCATGTCAACTTTGTGCTAAAATGAGACGTTTTTTGTATAATAGGTAGAGAGTTCACTCTCTATTATTGAGTAATCAATAATTATAAAGTAATTGAATAACAAATTAAAGTTTCAAGCTTTCTTGTCGTCAACTTACAGACATATCTTTTCCTTTATTCGGGTAATTATAATTAAAGTGACCTTGTGCTTATGCTTAGGCAAAGTCAGGGCCAAAGTGAAAACAGCAGCAAGAAGCTTTCTGGAACCATTAATAACAGCTTTAGTTTCATGTATTTTTAGTAAAGAGACTGATTATCCATCCAGACACGAACAAAGCGTATGAACCTCGGATGGAAAGCTGGCACATCACAATTAAAAACATTGCTGTGGTTGGAACTACTGAAAACACGGCTTTCAAAGGTTTCTTTTCGCTAAATCACAGCCATCTTTCACTGAGACAATCAGTACTGCTTATTATACTCATTAAGTTCTTTCTTAGAATCAGAAATTCAGACTTTGGCCTCGTGTGGTTTTGGCACTATCAGATACACACGTAAAATTCCCAGGACTCGTTCGCTGATTTTTGTTTGTTTAGGGCTGTTCCTCCTTCCTCTCATCTCACATTTCAACATAGCGTAACCATACTTTTTTTCTCCTCAAACTTTCAAAAACAATTCAGCCTCAGGCAAAGCCCACGCACACAGCTTCAGGCTGGTAGGAGGAAGTTAGGAGTGAGTCACACCAGA
This sequence comes from Pampusana beccarii, assembly GCA_013399365.1. Taxonomy (NCBI): domain Eukaryota; kingdom Metazoa; phylum Chordata; class Aves; order Columbiformes; family Columbidae; genus Pampusana; species Pampusana beccarii. The sequence goes on along the minus strand of VWYH01007448.1, from coordinate 68,299 downwards.
GACATGCAGATGACTGACTGGAGGGCTCTGGCTGCAGTTATGCATCAAGCTTCTCAAGTGCTTTTCCTCTGTAGATCTCACAGAAGTTCACAGATGTTAAAAACAATTAGTCATGCTGAAGGACTTGACACATGCTAAATGTCTTTCCCGAGGCCTCATAGCAAGCTGCAGCTTTACGAAGAGTTGAGGCCAGGACACGCGATTTCCTGTGCCAGGCGTTTTTCTCCAGGATGTCACTGCCCTTCAACACACTGCTAGTGATTGGGTTTGAGCAGTGTAAATATTGTGTGGCACGCAGGGAGCGTGACATTGAAGAATGCTGAAGTCAGGCTCTGAAATCCATTTAATGCTATGGTATGAGTGCTAATGTGCTAACTTTCTCTAACCAGAGAACTATTTCCTATGAAATATTCTATAAGTGGCATAAGAAATAGCTACACTTGTGAATAGTCTATAGTAGGCAATGCTGCCACGGATGTCAGTGGAGCAGCCTTCCCGCTCCCTTGTAGGTGAAACAAAATTCACCAAGAATAGCCCCTTTCTCTAACCAGAATTATTTATCTTTCTCCACTCCCTTCTTTCTTTATTGCATCACTTGCATGCTTTTTATGCACTCCTTCAGAGTCTTTATCACCACATAAGCCCTGACAACCTCAACGGTGGCATCTTGCCCTCTTATTTCCAAAGGTACCAGTCAAAAATGCCTTCTTCCTAGCTGCAGCCACCTCTCTGCTTTCTCTTTAGCTGCCCTGGGCTTCAAATACATGCTTCAAATTATGCTCCTCTTAGGCTAAACAAGAAGGGTGTGACCAATATGCTCCTAAAACCTCCTTTCTAGGCTTATGTCTGTTTTGGAGCAAGAAATAAAGCAGTTATCAACAGTTATCCCCAGACCGGATGGCTACTTTCCTCTTCAACCTTCAAGTTACTCAGCTTTTCTTCTTTTCCTTTCTGCTGGCTTTCATTTGGTCGAATTACAAGGAAGGATCCATACTACCTATGGGCAACACCTGTAAGGTCTATGTTTCTACCTTACTGTGAATAACTCTGCTGACTACTGGAAACAGTTAACTTCCCACGGAGCTGCGGATGTGAGGAAAGGGGAGAGAAGAGCAGCTCTGAGTCGCTTCTGCAGGTACTTACCAGCTGGGTCAGGTGTGCTCTGACTGGATCTATTACGCTGCCTCTAAGGGTTATGTTCAGCAAAGGCCTGTGACAGCACTCTGCCGAAAGTACTCTTTGGTGTATAATAACAGAGGCACGGTGAGGATGAGACAGTACAGAGCCCCTTACAGATGTTCTTCCTATTGGCAGCTCCTTCCACACAAGCAGTTTACCCAGGCATTGCATGCTGCAGATTATCGTTTTCAAGACCCTGTTCCCCTGGAAAATAAAAATGTAAAAAAAAAAAAAAAAAAAATTAAAAAGGAAGCATCTTCTCATGTTATTTTCTTTCTTACTCAGTACCAGATCCAGGCTCTCCCCTGTGCTGAAGGAAAGGTTATAATAACAAGGGCTCACAGTGCTTTTAGTCTTCATTAAAGCATATAGGCGGATGTGTCAGCTGCAGGGCAGACACAGAAGATGCAAACACAACAAGGGACTGTTTTATGTTTATATGCACTTATGCAGGCTTTCCTGAAGAGTGTGGAAGTCTCTCTCATATACAAAGAAAGACAGTTCATTGGTTACAAATATTAACCTCAAGTAAATGAGTTTTCTATACGGCTTTTCACACTTACCTAAAGCAGATATTGACTTCTATAGCCAGTTCTGGGGGAAAAAAATAAATAAAAAAAATAAAATAAAATAAAATAAAATAAAATAAAATAAAATAAAATAAAATAAAATGAAAAGACATCCTTTTCTTAAAATGGGATAAGATCAGCTCTCAGCCACAATCTTTAGCATCTGCCCTCCAAAGAGAGGGCATCACATTTCTGTATATATCACTGATTAAAATCAGACTAGTCATTTTACTACCGCAGCAACTTTTACCAGTGGAAAAGCTGAAATACAAAGAAACCTACTTCATACCTGTTTGCGGAAGTGAGAGGAAGTACCCCAATGAGATGGAAGTCTCTTGGTTTTCCATCCTCATGAGACTTTGAAAACTCTGTTTTGCCTCTTTCTCTGATGTTTTGATACACTATTATGCGCTTATCTTGAGAAAAAATACAAGGAGAAGCAGGTAGGATAGATAGTAAGTCCTGAATTAACTAATCCTCAATGCAAAAAGATGTCTCAGTAGTAGGAGACACTTCAGACAGAGGAGAAGCAAGGAAAAATGGAAATATTTAACTTGGAAAATAAAGATCTAGTGGATCATTATCCAGTATGGCAAAATCTTAAAAATACTATAATGTAGCAGTAACTATCCTGTACTGTGCAAGTATTATTTTACCTTCAGAAGTGGTCTGCAGAGGGCTTTTTTTCCCCTTGGTCAGCTGAAGACACTCATGTTATTAGGAAAGAGTGTCAGGAAACGAATATAAACGTTATTGTGAGAGGAAACCTGTTTCAACTCCCATGATTACAATCTAACACAGCTGCACCCCAAGAGAACAATAGCGAGATTTATTTCTTTTATAAGTCTCAATTTTATAAAGAATAAAAAAGTCCTGCTAAGGAAAGCTGTGAGCTCAAGAACTGTCTGGGAGGTTGTGAACACAAAACAGAGAGAAGGAGGCAGCACAAGAGAGCAGGGGTACATGTGTACTTATGGAAGGGAAAACAAACATGTTCCCATCTAATATCTAACCCATGTCTTTGGGGTACTTAGAGAGAATTAATCATAAAACATCCAGTATTCTAAGCAGAAAAACTGACTAAAAAGAAAGGCCTATTTTACATGCTCACTATAGGCGCCTGTGTGCAACGCACAAAAACTGGGCACACTGGCAAAGGGCACTGCACGGTTCCTTTGCAAAACCAGGTCCCAAGGGCTGATTTTCTTGTCTCCCAATGGCCTGCCACAGCTGCCTTATATCTTGTTTTTAATTTACATTTTGCTCTTGCTGTAGGATGAGCAACTTTGAATGTCTGCCTGCCCATGTCGTGCTGGCTGCGTGTGTGTGGGACAGGTACCCATGCTTCAGCACCCCCCCTCGCACCAGGGCACAGGTGTACAGTCAGAACCACGGCCGAGGATGCGGAAGGAAGGCTCAAGGATGCTGGGATGTGTTTCCCATCCTGCCGGTCAGTACCTGGGAAAGGCTCGGCCATTCTCTTTGTTTTTTCCACCTTTTGTGTAAAGCCTTGGGCGCAGAGCCTTGCTGAATTGGTTGGCTTTCTCTTAGCGCAGGTGCCTCCTCAAGATGGGCCTCCGTCCTATTTGCAACTGCTGGTGCTACCAGGCTGGTTGTGAGGGGCTGCTGTTCCTTTCCAGTGAGCCGGCGCTCAGAGCCCCGCCACTCATCGGCACGTTGTCTTTGCAGCCAACCCAGAGAGGTTCCCGTGCCTGGGGAGGAGATCAGCATCAGGAAATTGTATCCAATGCAGTGACCGTGTCAAGTCTGGAAAAAAAAAACCCTCCTGCCCCCGGTTCACTGTTTGGCAGCTGAGACAAGCAAGGCTGCTTCTCAGCTGAGAAAACAGAACAGCCATTCATGAGCGTTATGAAAAATAAAAGTCGAGGAAACAGAAACAATAAAAACTGAAGCCCAACCACTAGAAACAACCACCAAGCAGACAGGACAGCCTACCAAGAGACATCCTCCTTCCTTTCATTTCCCTAATACATAACTAAAGGATGTATACTTAAGCTGCTCCGGTTGGTCTGCAAAAGTTATTGTTTCAGGTCGGGGAGGGGGGGAAAGGAATGATATTCTTTCATGAGAAATACATAAAAGAAACGGCTGAGCTACCTTCTCAAGTACTGCTTTAGAAGTTAGAATCCATTCCAAAATTCCTTTCATTTGATAAATGTTTTTTCCAGAGAGTATGGCATTTCTTCATCACCTGTCCTAAAACTAGCAGTATCAGTTTTCTCTGACAATGGTTTCTTCATGTAAGTTCAGAAACATCAGCATTTGAAAGTAGAGAAAGCGATACATTTTGGTTATAACAGAGCTCTCAGTCAGGAAATGCAAGTTTTGTTTCCAGATCTGCTGTGGATATAAACCCCTCTGGCAAATCCTTCAGTTTCCCTGTCTATAAACAAAGAATCAGCCACTTTTAAATTGCTGTAAGAAGCCAATATGTACTTTTTGTGTACCAACCCCGAATATTGTTTTTTGAAATGTGGTCAGCTATCACCCTCTGTTATTAGAGACTACGTATTATGATCTGAAAGACATAAATGTCTGCATGCTACTGTTCAGATGTAAAATCAGAAGTACTGTATCTCAATGTTAATTTTTATATGAGGTATCTGAAAAGAAATGCATGTTTCGAAAGGAAGGTAGAGTATTTGAAAACACATGGTATCCATACTGTACCTTCTAACAATTCCCCCCATTCCTCCCTCTATTCCAACATATACACTAAAGATAGAAAAACGAGGAGGAGCAAAGAAAAGTGACAGGTGTTACAAAGGAAATTGGTACACAACTAAAATCAAGAAAGCTTCCCACTGTTCTCAATAGATTCAGCTTATGATTTTTCAGGTTTAATGAGAACTATTTTGCTTTACAAGCCAAAAGAAAAAATCATGGTGAAACATTTCAGAAACAGTTTTACTTTCTCAAGCAAAAGAATGAGTGATCATGGATTTATTACAAAGTTGTAATCTTATTTTTATAGCCATTTTGAGTAAAGAATTATCTGACTTATTCTTCGCATCATTTTCATTGTCATCTCTTCCTTTTAGATAGGCAGGTTGTATTCCGCTGTATGTCATTATTCACAGACATCGAGCAATGTGCTGAAGTCAATATTTCCAAATGGAGAAAAACATACCTCATAATTTAACTTCTTCATCTCTATTTGTCTGCCACCAATTTTCAGAGAATGAAAAACAGAGATGATCACGGCGTTGGCTTTGTTTCTATTAAAGATCCATTCTTCACATGCTTGGCCCTTTGACACTTTAATGTATGCATGCAGTGAGGCACTTCTTCCCAAAAGGTGGAAACTTTGTCAAATCGATGGGAAAATGTTTAGTCTTTGAACTTGCCACTAACCATACTAAAATTAAAAGGCTACTGAATAAACTTGTCTCTGCCGTAATAGAAAGGGACAGCAATGAAATTAAATTAGGAACGGGTTTGGCTCCAGAACTTAGACCAGTCTATTCCTAATGGATCCTATAACAAACCCAGTCACCAGATTTTCTTGTTTGGAGCATGTTTTCCATTCCTTTGCATATATGGGCCCTAATAAATACGATGCACTTTCTTTAGACCATCCACATTAACGAGACTTACCTGAGCTAAGGATGCATCACTAACCCTGTCTATTAAATGCTCCCATGTGTTTTAAAAGGTCTGTGTAAGGACCACCCACTCACACAGCAAAAAGGGTGGGCTCTGCTACCTCCATGAGAACATCCTTCTCCTTTCCCTGGACCAAGACTGCCCCTCAGACCTTAAGCTGAAGGGAGGAGGGAGACAGAGGTTTCTTCCACCCTGGTGATGCCACATGGAGCCGAGCAGAGTCCCCCTTCAGGGCAGCCCTCGTGAAGCTCTTAGCAAGGAAATGTGCCATCAGTTTTGCTCAAACAGCATGGCAGAGAGGATGTCAGGAGGGATACCTCTAGCTGCTTCTCAGCCAGAGAGATGGCATTTCTAGGTACAAAAAACTCTGCAAGGGAATGTCCTCCCTTCTGGGAATGCCCCTTATTTAGCTACCAGACTCTTACAGTTTTACTGAGTGAGAAACTGTCCGCCATTTATTCTGTGGGATTTGCAAAATCAAAATGAAACTCAGAGTTTAAACAACAAAAAGGGTCAAAAAGTTCCTAAAAAAAGACAACAACAACAAAAAACACACCACAAAGTCTGAGCAGGAAGTCAGAAATCATTATAGAATTATCTTTTACCAGTGGAAAACGTCAGACCTCTTCTATTTCCAGAGAGCACCCAGAAGAGCACGTTTGTTCCCTCATCTCCAGTCTTTCCCATTTACATCCTTCTGGCAGAAATCACCTCCCAAAGGAGAGGAAGGAAGGAGCAGAGAAGGAAATTCCTCACACTCAACACATGCTGCAGTGAGAAACCAGCTTTCCCTTCCCAGTAATTCCCAGTTTGCCTCACTCCATATAGTTTTCAACTGCCACCATAGTTTTAAAATAACTGTGCTGATTTACAAATTTAGAACCTGAAACTGATCTGTTTCCTCCTCTTGTGAGTGATGCTGCCAGGTCCAAGGGCAGGATTGCTGGTAGTAACAACCACTACCTGAGTGCCAGCCTTTGGAGAGACTGGTAAGCACCAGATAGGAGAGATTACTCCAGTCCCCTGCAATCAGAGGAAAAAACAAGCCAGCTAACATATGAGCCATCATTCTCCTACCTGCTGGAGGAATTACTCTGAGAGGTGCCAGCGATAAACTTTTTTTCAGCAGAAAAGATACCTGGTACCACACTATTCGGTGTCCTTGCTATATTAAGCACGCACGATTTCTTGCTTCATTAACTAGTTATTAACAAGTTCGTTGTTAGGCACCCCTTCCACAGGATGCACAGCATCAAATAAATTAGGACAAAGACAGTTTGCCATAGGGTTTTTTGGGAAGTGAGGTGTGAGAACAGGTGGCCTGCTGGCATGGAGAGGCCAGGTGCTGTACCGGGAGAAGGTGCAGGAAGAAAAGGAGCAAGAACTAGAAGATGAGTGATGATACAGCTTAGCAATGATACAGCTGATGAGGAAGGAGGAAAATCATGACCCTTGCTAAGTAAAAAGTCCAACAGGGTGAAACCAAAGATGCTCTATAATATTCCCCCAGGAGTACTCCTACCTATGTATTGGGTTGGATGACCGTGGGGATGGGCATGGTACAAGAAACACAGCTGCTAAAATACAGGTCTTCTACTGATTTCACACAAGGAACACAGTGGTCAGTGCACTTAAATTCTGATTTCATTTAGGGGAAGCCACATATCAAGTATTGCCAGCTAACTCAGAGCTGTGCTGCTACACTAATGGCTCAGAGTCATGGTAGGTTGAACACATAAACATAAAACAGTTGAGGAGAGAAATCCAAGGCACAGTGAAGTAATGAAAGCCATGGTTCTTGTTGTTTTTAACATAAATCATCGGATGCTGAATCCATAAGCCTGAAAAAGGGACAAAAATTTTTGTTCTCTGGGACTTGGATTAACTTTTGTGTGTTTTGCCAGTTACGCTTCTTTTAGTTTTTCTTTATTTTTTTAATCATTTGTTATAAGCAGTAAGCAAAGAAAACATCTTGATTTTGCAAGATATTTTCCTTTGAAGGCAAAGGAACTAGTGGCACTTTGCAGTAGTTGCTTATATTCTCTTTTTTTTCTAGGACCTTTCTCTCTAACTCAGCACTGCTGTCTTTCACAGTTGTTTTACTTCCCTTCTTGGGTGGCTTTGAGATTGCAACAGCTGAAGAAACCCTTCCTTCAAATAATTATTTTGACAAGAAACATGTGGTTTTGTTCCTTCTGCATACTCATTTTGAAAGTCTCCTTTTTAATTTGGGGTGCAAGAAAACAAAGCAAAGGTCAGTTTAAAGAAATATTTGTCCTACAGCAGGTCCAGCCTGTTCAGGTGGCCTAGAACCGCCAGGTCATTGCAAAGATGCTGTCAACAGAGTAAAGAGCAAGAATGGCTTCCCCATATTCCTTCTTCTAACACATATACAGGGATTTTTACTGCAATACCACTAGCAAGAAAGCCCAAATCAAGCATGTGCTAAAGTTATTGCCATATTTCTCATAGAAAATTAGCCACACAATTAGCATCCACAAAAACAGAAAGCTCCTGTGTTGGCAGCACTGTAGAAATACAGCTTGAAGTATTACACTGCAAATAACTTTTTCAAAAAGCCCAGTTGCATTAGGTAATTTTGGACCAGTTATCCCTCATTAGTCAAAACAAACTACAGGGTAAATGGATAAGGATGCAGGATTTGCTTTCATGGACAATTTTCAGAGCAGGAGGTTTTATTGTCAGCATTTCCAGTTGTGGCCTGAGCTATTTAAATAATGTTTTTGTGACAGAAGAAAAAAGTCAAACATTTGGGAAAGAAAAGTAATTTTATTCTGCATTTTGGGGAAAAGCAGCCACAGAACTCACTGAAAAGTCATCACTCAGCTCTAGGTTAATAAAGCATAGAAAAACTGTTGCAGGAATCAGTTGACTAGAGATACCACTGTTAAGCAAGTGCCACAGAGGAACGCCAAAAGTCAATTTTAGGCAGACAACAAGTTCCAAAACAGACTTTATTCTAGCTGGAAAAGTGTAGCGAATAAACCAACTAGAAACACAGTTTATATTTAGCACTCCGACAATATAAAATGCAGATTCAGGTATCAGTTGAGGAGATTATTGGGGTATGAGTACATAAGAAGAATGAGGATCCACAGTGTGCACGCATTCACTCACAAGAAACAAAACCAGAGGCCTCTCGCTCAAGGGTACCCAGAAGAAATAATCACTTGCCTGCGTTATGCAAGGCCTCATTCGAGGATACGTCCAGCAGAGACAAATAACCACTCGCCACAGGAGGAGATGAGGAGTGCTCAATCCCGGGAAGTCTCCTTAGGCAGCATCCCAGCCTAAGGCAAGAGCTCCAGTTCACAGATCTGCTGCTCCAAGAAGACCACTCAAAGAGGGTCTTCAGCGGGGACCCCATTTTATAGCACGGTCAGATCTGGCTGTGGGCATTACAACGTGATTCAGAAGCTTCTCAGCTTCTGTGGGCATCTTCTTTGTTGAGGACCCTGTCATTTGACTGAGGGTCCCACCCCTCCTGCCCCCCAGCTTTGGGGTAGGTGGAGTCACCCTGCCCTGGGGTAGGAGAGGACGTGACTGTCAGCACCATCCTAGGTTGTGCGCACGGGCACAGGCACAGTGGGGCTCAAAAGCTGCTAAAGAGCCATCAGGTGCCCTGCTGAAGGCTCCGGATCTCAGGAGGATGTGCAACTGCCACAGCGGACCAAGAAGTTTATCACTTGTTTCGTGAAGGCTAGTTCATTGAGTATCATGTTGAAAACTGCATTAGAGCTCCAACTTCCAAACCAGATAGATTTGCCTGGCAACAAGGTCTTTAAGATGCGTTTTCCCTGGGTGGCCACTCTAGATCCAAATCCCAGGCTTCCTCTTTAAGGCATCTGAAAAGGGGCTGCCACTTCTTTTGCATACGAGCCCATAAACAAAAGGGGTCATCCACTGGTTTCTGTGGCAGACACAAGGATCCATTCATCCTCCTGGGATGTAAAGATAACATCCACAGAGCGTTCAGGGTGGATAATAATATCATCTGGAATCAGAAACAGGAGGATAACAAGTGCTTAAGAATGGGCAACTTCCAGCAGAGGTGAAGATGAGAACTAATTACCTCATTTAATTCCGCATCACATTCCAGGGGTTTCCTTCGTGGTCATTCTAAGTGAGATATGCAGGCATCTATAATTGTGTATATATAATTTCTTCTCTAAGTTTCCCAGGAATGGGATGTAACACTATACGGGGACTGCATTATTGCTGAACCTGTAATGAACACAATAAACAGAATTAAATGTATTGAACTGCTTTTGTTATAAACCTTTGTTTTCAATTATACTGAACTTTTTACAGTTTTAACGTTTCAGTCAGAAACTTTCCGAGCTTGCCTTCTGGATTAGTACTATGTACTTAGGAAGTTTGTTGGAGGCACCGAATAAAGCAAAATCCTCCTACATACTTTGGAACAGAAGGAAAGTAGAAAACCATGCACTTGCCTCATTCACATGCAACAGCCATGGATTCATTTTACACAACTCCTGAGAAGGCTAAAAAAGAAAAAAATCTAGAAGGACAAATGTCAACACTTAGCAGGAAGTTAAATAAACAGTACCATGCATTTGAACATCGGGTGAACATTGGTTTTATGGAAAAAACAAACACTCAGACTTCCTCTGGAGCACCATATTTCAGGCATGAGATGTATCCCCACTTCCTATCTACCATGCCTCAGGGGAGCAAGGCCGAGCAGATCCCAGCTCCTCACACCCCCACAGCTGGCCCCGGGGGCACTTCACCTGTGGCTCTCCCAGGGGCCAACCACCACGGCCCCTTCCCAGAGGGCTTTTGGCCTTGCTCAGGTCCCACTTTGCTTTCCTCCGCTACAGACAGCCCTGTTTTGCTAGTGCTGCCACGCAGCAGGTGCCACCCCGAGGGCAGCCCCACCAGCAGCAGCTCCTCAGGAAGTGGGGAACCAACAAGCCGGTTTTTATGGAGGTCCCTTCATGAACAGGTGGGTCTCTTGGTCCACTCGCAGCTCTCCTGGCTGAAGGTGGTGGGGTGCCGCAGCTTGTCTGGTGGATTTTGTTACTGTGGCCCCTCTCAAATGCCTTGAGACTACCGATTCGCTTCCCAGCAAGGGATTACAAACAAGCCAATGGGTTATATCAGCTTGTCATAATTGCTGAAAACAGCCAGCTGTCCAAACCAATGAACTACATAGAAAAGGTTTTTAGTCCATTAACAATTCCCTGAACTACCCAAACAGCTTCTTTTGGTATGCCTGAGCTAATGGAAAGGCGGCACAACTCACTTAACAGTGGGGTATTGTTGATTTGTAATGAAGGATGTTGTACTTCTGCCCTGCATAGATACATGCTGCCCGTCCGCATAAGAAAAACAGTAGCTGGTTTCCTGCATTGACAAACAAAACTTTTCTCGGCCTACGGAGTTATTCCGTATTACATTGGAACAGGCTAGCAGTGAGACAATCAACATGAATTAACTAGCAATTAAGTACAATAATTAGGAACATAAAAGCTGCACCAAATCTTCTCTCCAAACCACACCTGAATCAAACTTTTTCCTTCAGCTGAGTCATATTTACATTGCATTCCACAAGTTACAACTTCGTATTTGCAGATCCTGCTGTTCAGGGATGAACGGAAGTTTATCAGGCCTGTTTTTCTCCATCAGAAGTTACCAGTTTCTTAAAACAGCAACATTCTACAGAAATATTCAGTTCTGCCACCAGTTCTTATAAACAAAAGGAAGGGAAAGAATTTGCACTAACATTTTACGGACAGATTCAGAATGGAGTAATTTGGCTTTTCATTTTGTGAAGTTTTTGTATTAGCCTCACTTCGAAAATTTATTTGTGTAGTGTTGACAACTTGTTTTGATTACCACAAAAGACATTTTTTCATGCAAGTTATTTTCAAAACTTTCTGTTAAACTTGTAAAATTTGCCATCAAACAGAAAGCCTGGTTCCTGTACAGTCACTATCACTGAGTCTATTTTCTGTTGTACAAGGAGTCTGGCTCATGAAGGACTGAACTGAATTTCAATCTATGGCTGGGAAACACAAGGATTAAGTAACACAAATATTCTACAAACATTGTATTAATGTGATAACATGATTACTTTCACATTAGATGCAAACTCCTGTGATTTTGATTTTTCCCCTTTATTAATGAAGTCCTGCAAAGATGTTATTTGTGGCTATATCTCATTGCATCAAATTAGTATGTTAGTTTATGCCTGTGAGTCATCTGAGTGAGTTAAAATGATACCACTTCTGTGAATGCTCTTGAAGAACAGAATAATAGGAGCCTGCAGGGAAACTTGATGTTCATATAAACCTCTAAGTCAAAGAAATGTACTGGTGGGCACATCTTAAAATACTTCTCAGCAACACTTGAAAACAGTACTTGCACAGAGGGTTGTTTTTTATTCATTGATTTGGTAGAACAGACTAAAACATCTCAGAAGAAGATGGTGAAGAAAATCACACAGTCACAGCGCAAGGGGCATCAGCTTCTGTTTGCAGTTATGGTCTGGTTTTCTTTCTGGTTTCTCTTGCAAATACAGTGTTCAAACTTAAAACTAGCCAGATTTGCTTTGATGAATAAATACATACTCCACTACTTCCTTCTGCTTACTTCAAACAACCAGTGATGAATGCATGATATTAACTAAAAAGAGAAAATAAAGAGGGACATCTGTCAGAAAAAGGAGGTTATATGGCAAGAACTACGTGTGGTTTCATGCTAGTGAATGTGTTAGGTAGATTGCTGGCCAGCTGTATCTGGGATCTCAAACCTCTAGGTTTTTTTTTAGTAGCCAGACCCCCTTTTATCATCTATCCTCACCCCTGCACAGAAGTCCAAGCTCATCCATCCAAAAATGAGGTTGCAGGCGTTTCTGAAGTCTTTGTTGGTTGCCCAGATCTGAAGTCCTGTGACAGAGCAATGTTAGTATTGGTATCTGAACCCAAAAATAACCACCACTAATAACCCTTTGGTTTGGGGAACATTCTCAATACAGAATTATAATCGGAGCAGAAGATCAATGAATTGCAGTGTACATTTGCCAAGTAGTGCTGTCCATCCGCTGGTTATCAAAAAGCCCAGCAGAATGAGAAAGTAACCCATAACATAGTCTGAATGCAGGTGCACTTGTGTGTGCCACAGACAGATCAAGGTAGTGCTCGTAGGAAAATCTAAAGGCTAAAGCCTGTTGAATTTGGCCTCTTGAACACAGGGAGCAGCCACAGCTCCTGTTGGTCTCTGCAGAGGTAGTTTATCTTCACATACATGCAAGCAATAGGCAATTCTGTCATTTTTTTCCCAATTATTTGAGGGAATGTTTGGCTTCCATTTACTATAAAACTAATAAAATAGTTCTAGGGAGAATTTTGGGCTCACAGTAGGCTACATCTATTGTCACACAAATTTTAACCCTCCCTAACAAACTCACCCCTGTTGTTTTTTTCAGCTGGGTTTACATAGCTAAGAAGAGTGAATCACTGGGTTCAATTCATGAGCTGACAGGGAAACATCAAAAAGGGATAGCAATTTACCTAAATGTCAGACGGTAATCAAGACTGTAATTGCGTTTTTGCTTTTAGACTGAATGGATCACATACTTCACTGGATTGAACATCTGTACTGAAATCCTGCAAATGGGCAGGTGAAATAGCCAGCTTCTGCTTCAAAACCTGTTTATGTAGACCCTCCTTCCTGCCATCAGATACGGTTTGCTCTGGAATCCCCTGACCCAAGGGCGATATTAAAGTAGCTGCTAAATGAGGGACAGAGCCTTTCCACCCACTCAAGTCATCCGTCATAGATAATTACAACGTTGTCCGTAAAATAAGGTTTTTCTATTTTTCATCGCTCTTCCAAATGCTTAGAGCTGCAATGTCACAACCAGCATCTGTGACTTTCCTACACTTACTGTTGAATTAGAACAGCAATGCTGCGCTAGTCAGTCAGGAGAAGAAACGTTATAAAAGAGAATATTAAACACATGTAGCAGGAATCATAAGAAAGACAGGGAAGTTAATGAGGATCTACATGTCCTAAATGTTTGAAAGTAATTATATGCATGGTTTACAGAGCTCTGTGAAATAGACATCAGATTCCATAGACCCACAAAAGCCATAGTAACCTTGATAACCCTTTTCAAAAGACAAATACTTTCAGCAAGTCCTGAAAAATATTTTCTTTGTGAGTTTAGAGCAAACTGAATAAATTCTTGTTATGCAGTACATCACAAGTAACTAATGTTGTTTTCCTTGGTGTGTGCAGTTGTTTTATGAATTATGACTCAGATGGTACGGTGTCTGCTAACTGATAGTAAAATAAGATCTGCTCTCGTGAGAAATCTTAATGTAACATGGTAGGGTTACAGGATATTGCTCAGGCCCAGAGCATATTCCATTATGGAATATAATCTACAAAACTTCTTCACCTGCATTAGTATCAAGCATTTGCAATTGTGTTTATTTCTCAGAAAGCGTATCTGGCAGTTTACTAGATTAGCCTAAGTCTTTCTGCAGTGTCCTTTCTAGTCAAAAAGAGACACTGAAATTTTTATCACCTGTTGTTTTCTCAGGTCGTGGTATTGCTCACACGACAGCTGTGCACAGGTTTCACTGTGCTGTTCTCCCCATTACAATGCTAAGTCCCAAAATGAGTAAACAAGAGAGTGTTTCAAGAAGCGAAACAAGCAGTTACTAGGGTGTAAACTGAAAAATAATTCAAATAACTAAAAGCTAGTATAAGGAAATATACACTCAATGGGTGTTGAGAAGGTATGGTTTTGAGCCAATAACATTAAAAAAAAATGAAGCTAGTGAGTTACATTTGAGGTGAGAGAATGTGGCACTTGAGCAGAAAACCTGAATCTGTATCATAAAGTAATGCTGTACAGCACAGCATCAGACCGATACCATTCTGACTGCCTGCTTGTGGTCCCCTGCAAGGACAGCTGACTGTAAAATGCTTCCCATTTGTGAGAAAAACGTAAAGCTGGTTCATAGAGTACTGTAAACGGTGAGGATTGTTCAGCTGCATATCCCAAAATAGAGTAGGAGGAGATTTAGTGCTCCTGCTACCCCAACATTCCTGATCTTTGGCTCTCAGCATTTCCTGAGACATCAGTTCACCCTTTTTCCGCCACGCATGAACAACTTCTTCATGCTCAGAGCTCGCTGCAGACCTTGGCTTTTCCTGGGGACACGGGCTACTGCTGGAGTAGGAGCAATCACGGCCTGAGGCTGCCCTCTAGGCACCAACAGACCCCTGCACAACCAGGCAGAGAACAGACGGGCAGATCTCCAGGAGACACCTTCCCCCGTTAAAGGAAAACCTTTCCAAGCAGTGATGAACAGCAACAGAACATTGCCCTCTGGATATGCCTTCCCTACCAGAATTATCAGCGATGTGCAGCTCCCCAAGTTTAAGAGCAGGATTCTTGGATTCTAGTGCACTCCACACAAGTGAAAACCATGTTTGCACCTTGCTGCCGTTTCTGCAGGCTTCACTCGCAGCCAAGATGAGCTGGACTGGGGAAAGTCCTGCAGAGAACATGCAGGGTTGGGGTGGGGGAGGCAGTGCTGGGGAACTGACGGCATCCATCTGCTCAAGAGGGGTCATTTCCAAGCCAAGGCACCGAGCTGCAGCGCCTGTGCAGCAGGGGCACTGGGTGGGCCGGGGAAAGCTGGGAATGAGTTGCTGGACAACCTGAGGTTGTCCACCTGAGCTGCCTCTCAGCACTCAGCTCCAAAGACTAGCTCCAGCTCCCAGATCAGCCAGGGTAGCACGGGCTTGAGGATTCCTGGGTGGTCCCAGAACAAGGACACCCAGACGCAGGGCTGGGGGCTGCCCACCGCAGGCCTGAGCACCAGCCACGCAGCCTGTGGCTGGGAGGCTGGGGGACGGTGGGGGAATGTGGTCATCCATGAGGTCTCCCTGCCCCCTGGATGACGACTGATGGCTCTGCAGAGGGAATGGTGTTGACCTCTGACAACTCATCATCTGCTCGCGCTGAGATCATGATGAATCTGGTGCATCTCTTGCAGAGGGGACAGTCAGCTTTGATCCTTGCCCAGACCAGGATGCTACTGCAACGGGACTGTAGAAGGCATGGCATTACGTAGACAGTGTTGTCCTGGGTGTCAAGGCAAACAGGGCAGCGGCTGTCAAACTCCGCATCCGTGCTCACGGTGCACTGGACAGGCAGGGAGAGATGGGAATGAGGAGCTGCTCCCCTCGCCAGGGCTGCAGTGGTGTGTGTCGCCTTGCAAGGGGAGGAGAGGCCATGGTCATTTGCTGGCCTGGAAAGGGGTGGAAGGAAACTCTCTCGGCTCCTCTGCAGCTCGGCCATTTCAAGTTCCCCCAGGAAAGGGCCAGGTGCTGGCTGTGTCACAGGCAGCTCCCTGAGCCCCAGTGCCCACGTCCCACAGCCACCCCAGGGTGAGCCATCCCCACACAGCTCGCCTCTGCTGCTGTGGGCACACCTCCTGCGAGCCCAGGCTGCCTGAACCCAACGGAGCCGGGGCAGATGGTACGACAGCTCTGCGATGGGCAGCGTCAGCCACTGTCAGCAGCACCCAGAGCAGGACCCCAGCACCAGGCCAAAGCCTTGCTCTGCCCTCCAGGTCTCTCAAGACACACTCAGCTGAAGCAAGGACACAAGGTGTCTGGGCGTCCATATTGGCAGACAGGGCTGCGTGGTCACAGTCCGTCGCTTGAGGGTATCACAGACCGCTTCTCGAGGCCACCACAACGGGCCGTCCTCACCACTGGCGCTCACCCTGGCAGCAGTCCTGCCCCAGCACACATGGCTCTGGCTTCTGCAATGATAAACATATTTTACTGGTTACAAGCAACACAGAAAATAAAATCCAAGAGTAATGCCATTTTTAAGGACTATCTCATGACTTACGTGAAGAAAATATTTCTTCTGTGTTTATCAATTAAGGAGAGTTAAATTCTCTTTCAACATAGTATATTTTAAATTATTCAAGTGTTCTCTGTAAATATTTTTGTAGCAAGGAACAGCGAAAATAAAAATCTTGTGTTCTGTAACTCAAGGGTGTTGAATACAGAATAAAACCCACCTGTCTAGTGCACCTGTACCCAAAATGGCTTCTGTTCAAAAATCCACGAGGAAGATGTATATATACTGGCATAGATACTTACATGTGTCAAAAACTAAGTTGTTTATGTCACCGGGCAGATAGGTATTGAAGCAAAACGTAAGATGTTCTGCTGACATGACGCGGTCAGCAGTGCACCCTGGCAGCCGTGAAAGCTACCCACATACTAGGCTGCATTAGTAAGACTGTCAACAAGGCAAGGGAAGCGATTGCTGCCCTCTGGTATACACCAGGGAGAATGTATTTGGATTTCTGGCTCTTCCACTGCAAGACAGAGTTTGCCAAACTGCAGAAAATGCAGTGCAGGCCACTAACGTCTTAAGAGGGATACAGCACACGGCATATGAGGAGAGGTAACGTGCTGGACTTGTTTAACCTGGAGAAGAAAAGGCTGAAGAGGATCTTAGAGCTGCCTTCAGATAATGGAGACAGAGCGGAGGCAACTGGCTGGACGACAAGAGGCAACGGCCCCACGTTGGAGCAAGAGAAATTCTGATTTTACGTAAGAAGCACAAATTTTCACCATGAGGTTAAACGCTGCAACCTCGTACCCAGAACAGCAGTTGTGACTTTCTCCTTGGGGAGTTTCCAAAGCAGATGAGGTCCTAAGGAAACTGATGCAATTTTGGATTTGAGCCTGCTTTGAGGAAGAAGTTGGATTAGAAATGCACAGAAATCCTTTCCAGTCTGAATTATTCTGTAATGCTGTGATGCATTGAATGGTCTTTCACTAAAACATTATCATCCATCAAGGTGCTTGTGTAGGAAAGTCATCAAACATTCTAGGTTATGCAAACAAGTAATGTGAAATGTCTGCAGAAGGAAAAGTTCTAGAGGACTAAATCACTTTAAATCTGCTTATTACCTCAAGTATATCATCAAAGCCCTAGGTAGTATGCTGTAGGGAAGGGGTTAGGTGGCATAAAAATTCTGTTTGCCCTATCAAAATACATATATTAGGCAACAGCTGTATTAAAGTAATTTAAAATGTGTCTGTGATTTTTGTGCCCCTAGTATAATTTCTGTAGTTTCAATCTGACTATTTTCTTGTTCTGTTTTGCTTTCAAAACCAATTTCTGCAGCCAGAAAATTACATACGTGTTTGTCGAACCACCAGTATCTAACAGAGTAAAGGGGGTAAACGTCACAAGAGAGCTTCAGGTTGAATTCTGCCATCATTTGGTAGTTGGCTGGGTTGAACCCGATCTTTCCCACAAAACTGAGAGGGAAACTGGTTTAAAAAAAATTGTTTTTAGAGGGAGGAAAATAAGAGGTTTCACATGCCCACATCCGCAAACAGGTCATTGATTTGTGTCAGACTGCCAAAGCAGGTGCATGAGGGCAGCTCTGAGTGCTTCCCTAGCCTGAGGAGTGCAGTAAGACCCCTTCAGACCCCTGAAGGCTGCTGCACTCACACATCACCTGGCCCCCAGAGAGATCCCGTCTCTGCCACAACAGCACGGTTCTCCTCCCACCACAGGCCTCTGCCGCCCTGTGCAGCCCCAGCACGGCGGGGCTGACCTGCCCTCGCTGTTTTCTGCCTCTCTGCCCGCAGAGCTCAGCCCGCTCTGCTCCTCCCCACGATCCCGCTGTGTGCCTGAGGCACGCAGGGTCACCTCGGGCCCTGTCGTTGGGACCGCGCCATCTCCAAAGCCCCGGCCCAGCTGCCCAGGCCATGTTTCCCCAACACCTCTCTCCACATGCCCAGCTCGCCGTGCACAGGACCTGCCTGTGGGTAGGCAGCGTTTGCCCTCCGTGCCCTCTGTCACAGCCCCACAGCCACCGTGTCCTCTCCCAAAAGGGATGCCGGCCCCCGGCCCAGCGCAGCCCCCAGAGCACTGGACGGCTTCTGTTGGGGCATCCTCGAGGTGAGAGGGCGAAGAACATGGCTCTGCACTGTGGAAACCAGCTCAGAGCACGACTGACATCCCTCAAACAGGGAAATCTGCTTGCTTCCTTCTTTTTTATACTTCTACTCTCCTGTGTAACGAGAGTACTAAATCAAGTATCTTGAAGGAGGGAACTTGGTCAAGGGAACTACCCTGTGAAAAACAGGCTGAGCACTTTACAAATTCCACTATTTCAGTTGTCACCTTCTATACTGGGTAGTTTATGTCTCATGTGTCTCATATGTCTTGGAAGACTTCACAAGTAAAGCAAGAGCTTTTTTTTTCTTTAAAAATAATTTTAAGGTTCTGGCCAGGACCTAAATTCAGGACAAAAAACTTACTCTACTTCCACTCAGAACACCATTAACAGGATGTTGTATCCTCTGCAAAACTGGGAAAAGTTGAGGACAGTAACTGTTGAGTTTTTTTGTTATAAAGCCACAGATGGTCCCAGTCTTGGTTTTTAGACGTGCTGAATCACCAAAAAGCTGTGTTCCATATTTGCATATCTTCTATATTTCTCCGTTATTTTTAGCATTTTTTGTAGAGCAAAAATAGATGAAATATAAGAATTTAACTTTCCATGTTCACATTACAAACATCCCAAGCTTAATTATCTCTGTGGTCCGTTTCTAGGCCAATGAGGTTTGTTTTTTTTTTTACTATTTGTGACATTCAGGAGAGCTACTTGATGTATTTGATCTTTCATAACCTCAATTAGGATGCCAAACAACAAAAAAATCCTTCAAGTTTGCAATCCTCCTTCTGCTTTCTAGATCTTTGTGTCTTCCAAAGTCTGTGGAAGGACTGAGTACCCCTTTTTTCTTTGACATAAAGAGTAAACAAGAGTATGAATATCAGCCTATATGAAAACCTTTAAAATAACAGCAACTTATGTTCAGAGCAAGTAGGGGATTTAACATTGGAGGTGAGTTTGCTTTTGGCACGTTACTGTTTTTTATTCTGCTTTAAACATAATTATTTTGCATATTTTCCTTTGAAAATAAGCACAAGATAAAAACAGATGTTAGAATTCTTGCATGGAGATATTTTAGGGAACTTTGAGCTTTTTTATTATGTAAATAATCTAATAATATTTTACAGTTACCCGTCAAAATGTCTGTGTGCTCTACATACGTTAATACAAAGATGAAAAAGTTCTTGTCAGATTTTTTTGTTCTTTTTTCAACAAGTTGATGGACTCATTTGAAGACACTGAGATCGAAACAGTATTTGCTGGTTGCTGGAGTGCAGTGAAGGACCTAACTCTATGATCCATATAAAGTTGCTTTAATGTAGTAATAAAGCTGCATTCAAGAACTCCAAAGTTGCCTGCACACAGACTCGTTCAGCCCCCATATGCTTATAAATTATAATGCAATATTTCAGTATAAACTTCGCTTTTTCCTCACGTCTATGCCTCATTCGCTACATAAAAGAGGCTGTTCACTTAATGAGCAACTATCTGATATGCTGTTTCATCCCTGTTGTTCAGTGCAGGACTTCACACTATTTGAAGTATTCTGAAACCAAAACCCTCAGGTTCCTCACAGGACTCCTAGAAACAGATTTTTTAATACAGTGATGCTTGTCACTGTACTTCTATTTAGGAAACTCAGGATGTTTAGTAAGAGAGTGGGGGTTTCCCTCCATTCTTTTAGCTGGGACCTGGAGTGTTGAGAATCCAAGGTGCAAAATAACTACAAACGCTCAGTGCCTTATGAGAAATCTGAAGCATCACACCCCATATCGTTCATTCAGAACCAGCTCCCACTGGTTTCAACAAGCGTACGGGGGGCTGACAGTCAGGCATTCAGAAGCTGACACTCACAAGCCAGTGAGACACCAGAAGCAGGGACCTGGCGAACTGCACGAGGCAGAGGCAGCAGGGGACGCCACATCTGGATCTTCTGGCTGGCATCAACAACTGAGGCCTTCTTGGTGACTGATCTGTGCTTTATGTGCCACGCAACTCCTGTGGTCGGCAGAGAAGAGCCCTTCCTACCCACATGAGTCTCGCTTATGACCTCTAGCTCATTTCCACACCGCTACCCCACAGTTTTAATAGGCATTAAATATTAAAATAGGTGCGAGTCGATTTTTTAAGTTGCTTTTACAATCTGCCTAAATTTAGATTGTCGTAAGTTTTCAATCTAATTTGAAACAGGCATATTTTGAAATGCAAAATTATGCTCGGTGGATTTTTAAATTCAAAAGCTGTATGTAAGTCTGGCAAGAGGAATAGAGAGCATATTCTCCAAAATGGGAGTGCTCACCTGCTGGACACAGAGTAGATTGCAAGACTTAGCTGAGCTCACAAGTTTTCCTGCTCAGAAGCTGAAGGTCAGACACCAGGAAAATTAAAAAAAGTGTTTTGGAATTGCGACTGCGGTTTTGGAGGATAATAACACCGGCAAAAAGGTTGAAGTCAAGTCAGATAAACTATGTGAAGTCTCAGTGCAGAGACCATGATATATTTGAATGTATGGCCAGGAGAAGGCTTAGCAGAAGTGGAAAAGCTGGTATAGTTCTGCCCGCGGCACCGGGCAATCTGCGGGCACAGGGCAAGGCTACCGTACGGCCTCTGGTGACCACTGCTGAACAGGAGCTGGTGACCCAGGGACCACTTAGAAAAAGCTATGAGAATGAATCCAAGTTTAGGAAGATGCTCTACAGGAAAACAGGCAGAAAGAGTGCAGCCCACTTCCTTCAATAACGTAAAGATTAAAATATGACTTCCTTGCAGTGACTTCTGGACTCTAAGCAGGCAAAGACAACATTAGATCAAGTACTGGATGTCAACAGCTAGATACACTTAAACTAGAAAATGGGATTTTTCCTTGTCAGCTGTCAGAAGTAATTAGCAATTTAAGAACTTTCCTCAGGATTCAGTAGCTCTCAGAGTCTAATACAGGGCTATACTACAAATACTGCCCTCAGCCGCCACTGGCAGCCTGGGACAGGAACTGCTTGACGGCCCATTATACAGCATTAATTAAACTAAGGTGTAATAGTGCCTCTTGTCCTGAGAATCTATAAAGTTTCCACTAATTTGCAAGCAAATAGTACGAATTATATTTAAAAGTAGTTTCCAAATCAGCTCTTTTGAAACTTTACTGTGTGGCCTCATGCTACTGCCCCAAAAGTTACAAAAAATGAAATAATGCAGATCTTTCATGTCTCTGAAAAACTGGAAACTCCCAGAACATCCAGGCATTTGAACAGAAAGGAAGGAAGGATGGATTTGTGCTGTTAGCTGTCATTTCTCTCCCTGAGAACATTGCTTCCAGATTGGAGACAGATTACTTGAGTGCTGCTGTCCTGCTCTTTCATTGTTTTACCTGCTTAGATTCCCACCTGTTAACTCTGAATTCATGGTAGCAGTTCAATGGCATCATTAGCACACCTATGAAGTCTTAACAGGCATCCTGGCTTTTTACTGGCTTGTGACTGTAGCCATTTCCACCTAGAAATACAAGATGCGGACTGTGGCCATCTACGGTCTCAGGCACAGCAAACAGGGAATATTCAATATGATAGAAAAACTGTATCACAAGACTTTCACAGGGATAAAACTGATACAGCGCTTCATTTAAGTGGAGATATTAAATAATATTGAAAACAGCAGAACCTGCATGTGCTACATGCACTGCATGCGCTGCATGCTTACCATGTGTAAGCATGGTCTGTTAATAAAGGAGAAAAAATAAAACCCTATTTTGCTGCAGGGTTTTAAACAATCTCTGGATGCTAGGTGTAATTTTGTTCTGTCTGCATT
This sequence comes from Pampusana beccarii, assembly GCA_013399365.1. Lineage (NCBI taxonomy): Eukaryota > Metazoa > Chordata > Aves > Columbiformes > Columbidae > Pampusana > Pampusana beccarii. Next base: position 46,113 of record VWYH01007448.1, on the reverse strand, counting down.
AGCCAATAAATGGCTCGTCATATCTTCCCTAGAGCTGTCAGCACTGGCTGATGGCAGAGTTCAGGTTACAAACCCTTTCTGTGGTTCAGTTGCACAAGTCCTATGTCTTTTCCACTCTGCGAGGAAGGAAAACTGCTGAACTAAAAATTGTGCCAGTATAGAAACATACTGGGCATTCTTTTCTATAATATAGGTAACTCTAATATCACCTCATTCGTAAGTTAGTCGTTGGCTGTTCAATAAATAAAAGACAACAGCATAAATGAAAACAAACCAGAGGAAGAAGATACAGGAAAACATGATTTTAACGATTCCTGGTAGCATTTCAGGGTCAATATCTATTGAAGGACATCTCCTTCACCGCTTCACATGGCCAAGGCCTGCCTCATCATTAGAGGTACCCGTTCAAAAAGCGCAATCACCAGGGAAACACAGCGTAAATCTGACCTTCAGCTGCCACTCACAGGGCTGCCTACAAAGGCTTCTGCCTGCAAACAAGGAGCATTTTCCTTCTTCCTCCAGCACTGCTACAGTGTGTAATCTTCTGCTGTTTATTTGGCTGTAAGAGATTAACTGGCAGCCAGATGTGTATAGTGAAAATGGTGGAATTTGGGATGCATAAACAGAAACTCTGCGTGAAAATAAGATACAGCTTCTCCTCGGAACAGTCTTGCAGCTTTGAAACACGCTGCACTGCTGGATGCCATATGGACTACTTCTTCACTTCTTTACAAGCTTTCTCAAGGGATTATTCTAATAACTGGCATCATGTGGGGATGTGAATCTCTTATATATGTAATACTATTGGGCAAGGCATTCTAAGTGTACTACCAGTCATCACAAGCTTTTATTATAGCAATCAATATTTTATACCTTTACATGATGTAATATAACAGTCCTTCCCAATTGACAAACATTGGGCTGGAAAATTGTACGTTTTTTTCTACAGTATTGACCTACATTATGAATGAAACTTCAAAGGCCATCGCTAAAATGAAGAAGGAAGAATGGGCTTGGGTTTGCGCTTTATGTGGCTGTAGCCTTGAAGTGGCAGGTGGTCTTTTGTGGGAAGTAGTACCGCTTCTTCTGTCAGTACATCAAGAATAAAATTGTTCCTGTCAAGACAATACTGAAATTTAATTAGATTAAAAATTAATTAATTTGAGAATCTGAATTTTAGAAATTCAGAGGTTTAGTGATTGCAGAAATAATAATGAATTTGTCATTTAAACTGTGTCATGTCCCACTCTCCCTTTCTTTCGAGGCACTAAAAATGAGTACATTTAAGCTATTAGAATCCTCTTTGCCATATCTTTAATTTGCAATACCATAACCTCTTTTGGCACAGCTTAAATCCTTAGCTCTTAGAGGCATATAGAGCCTTTCATTTGGCAATAAGAAAATACCTTTCCAAATTTCCTGAGAGTTACTCAGCCTCCAGCAGACACATTTGGTTTAAATGCCTCTTCCTGCGCAGCCCAGAACTCAATCAACATGTAAGGCTTCCTGCATTTATTCTTTCCACCCTCAAATTTAACAAATACTCCTGAAGTTTTTTTAAGTACTTCACTTATATTATTCCATTCCCATGAGCACCTGCTAAGGGTGAATGTAAATTCTTGTGATGTAGATCACTAAATTTAACAGGGATAACTTAGTAGATGGATCCTGGTTTTAAGGTGATTCTAAGAGATTGAGATATTAATGATAGAGCTGACAATAATTAAAGATCTGTACGAATATACGAGGAAGAATGGTAGAAATAGAGCACAAAAGCCATAACCTAGAAATAAGCATTTACTTGGGACCCCTGTCCCTCCTGCTAACAGAACCACATGCCCAAGGATCCCCCTTCTGCAGACCGGCAGCTCTGCTCCAGAAGGGCCAAAATTTCGTATGATTCACACAAAGGGGTTGATCAGTGATTGTAAGTCTGTTTTTTGAGGTTCATTTGTTCACACATCTTACTGTGGATGCAACGAGATGCTGCAAGCAGGATATACGCAACATGAAAGCATAAAGCAATTATCTCAGTGGCTGGCATGAGCAAAAGGCAGCTGGGATTTAGTGAGCTGCTGGGCAAGACGCTAGTGTGGTGACTGCCCCAACAAGGCTTTGGGGGCCAGGTGGGCACTGGTGCCACAGGTAAGGTGAACTCCTATGGGATGCTCAGCCCCACAGAGAGGCACCTGCCACCCACGCACTGGTGGCTCAGCCCGGTGACTCCCACCTAGCCGCCCTCTGGTTTTCCTGTAAGACTTCCACGCTGGTGTTTTCTTTTCTTGAATCCTTGACCCATCAGTGATGCCACCTCAACAACCCTGCTCCTGCCTCCAGCATTACCTTCTGTACTGCTGTGCCAGCAGCCCGGCCACGGGTCGGGCAGCGGGGCTCCATCAGCGACTCCGGCACCCGGCCGGCCCTCGCCGTGCTGTGGAGGGAAGCTCGCTGCAGGGATTGCGGAGGAGGAGTTTCACAGGCCCCATTTGCCTCTGCTGCCCACAGACCAGAAACAAAGGAGGTGTTTCCTGCGTTCGTCTTCTTCCATTTTCTTCCGCTGCCGATAGGTGCTTTGCCCATAGCCACCTTGCCCTGGTGGACAAGTCACAGATTGAGGGCGGTCGCTTTTAAACACTTGCCTAGGTGACCCTCATGATTGTCAAGTCGTAATTTGTCCTTCTCTCCCTCTCCCTATACCACAGAGCACGGCTCAAAGGCAGAGGAAGATCCGCCACAAATCTCTAGGGTCTGTGAGGCAGACACAGCCAGCTGAACAGTATTAGGGCGAAGACTTCTGCTGTGAATTAGCATTTTCTCCTCAACACCAGAAGCTGCGTGAGACAGAATGCCAAGTGACTTGGCTTCTTATGGCATCAGCTAACCAGGAGCCACCTCTGCGTGAATACATCAGATTTGATCTTCTTCCCCATTAAAATATGGGTCCAGGTGCCTAACATAAAAGGGTTTTTATAGTTAATATCTTCCTGAATACACTAATTCCAGTAACATAGATCTGAAAAAATATTACTTTTAAACGCAATCCACTACCATCCTAGACATGTGGTCTTTGGACAAAAGCAACAAGTATCTGACATACTAAGTGATGAGCTACTGTATTTAAAACAGTTGACTGGAGGCTCCTTCTTTCATTCTGGAACACCATCAAGGTGTGATAACAGCAGAGTTTCAAGCAACCCTGAGTGATGCGATTCATAACAAGAAAGCTTTTGTCAACGGCCAGGTCGAATCCAAAGGAAAACGGAAATGTCACTGGCTAACAACGTAAGATAAAGGACTGGCTTGACCAGGCTGGATGCTTTAGAAGAACAGAGTGACATAGAGCAGGTGTGGATTAAATTGAACTTGTGTGCAAGTGTACACAAGCACAAGAGCTGCGTAAATTGAACTTGTCCTTTTTGTGATTGTACACGAGCTCTAACAGCAGGATAACTGTTGCAGAGAATCTGCAAATTTTCCAACAGTCTTCACAGGACAAAAAACCACAGGCGTATGTTGTTTTGGAATACTGTCTGACCCAGTTTAGGACTTTTCATTTGGCAGCGTATTGTACTAAATTAAATTAAGTGGGATGCTGGATCAAAGTCAAGTATTAAGGCAGTCTGTCGGCCGAGGGTTTGTGTGAGACACCCATTCCAGTTTGCCTTCACAAAATTTACAACTGAGCCATTTTAATCTGTGGGGTCAGCTGGACTGCTTATATCAGTCATAAGATTTATGTAAATACGGTACAATTAAGCAAATATTATACAACATATTAAAGATCATCTGTCTTCCTTACGCTGTGCTTCTTGACGTCTTTATGCTGAAATTATTTTCACGTTAATTTTCTTTTGCGGACAAAGTGAGCATGAATCCTGCCATCTGAGAGTGGTTTATGTTGCCTTATAAATTAGCCAGAGAAGACAACAGTTCTGATTTAACCCTGAAAGGCTAAGTGAGGCTTGCTAAGAAGAGTGATCTGCAACCAATCAAGGGATGCAAGACCACCCCAGTGCAAAGCAATTCAACTCCAATAGCCAGTAACCTCTTAGAGCTGTTTCAGGTGCCAGGGTTAAACACAAGACGACCTCAAGCTGCAAATGAAACATGGGCCGGGTGACACAGGTTTTGGCTTTACCCTGCATGACCTTTCCCAGCTGTCTGGAAGGCAAATAAACTTTGCTTCATTTTCAAATTTGAGGGGAAGCAAGACGGTTGTTCTGTAAAAACTACCCCCCGTCTCAGACTTTCCTGGGCTGTGGACATACATGTTCAAGGGCAAACGTCATTATGATCTTGACAGCTTTTCTAATGAGATTAGAATGCACCTTAAATTGAGACACGTTATGCAGATGAAGCAGGAAGACTTCTACGACGATATTTCATCATTTTTAGACTCCAGTTGCATTTTCAGGGGAAAAAAAAAAAAAGAGTAGTAGAGTCAGTTATTCTCTAAATATACAAGTAAATCTAGACCTTTTCTTTTGAAGTGAGTAGGACAACAGATAGGTAAGGGTAGCCTGGGGTTTCAAAAAAAAAGTTCTTAAGAAACTGAGGAGATCCTTTTGCACATTTATTATCTTACCTCTGTAAGTTTGGAGGAACAGTGCAAAGAAGAGTTCTATTTCAGGTCATTTTAAGTCAATCTTCCCATTCCATCTTAGTAGCAGTGTTTCATGTATGGAAGCACTACTATGGAATTGTGTTAGTTGGGTTCTTTTTTTGTTTAGCATTCAGTCCAGTGAAAATTTACAATAGTGCTATATGCTGCTGCTAGTTTATGTGTTCTTCCAGTCTTCCATGAAAAATGATGTGTACCCCATTCCAAGGGAGAAGGGCACACACCAAGCTCAAACATCTCATGGTGAGAATGCTGCACAGGGAGCAAAAAGCAGGAGCTGGTTGACATTTGGTAACCACGTAGTTTGGATCAACAAATCCAATGGTGTGCTGTTTCCTTCATTGCTAAACCCATAATTTTCTTTTTGAACTGCTTCAAAAGCTGCACTATGATGCTTTTTCAAAAAAAAATAAACAAAAACCAATGCACCTAACTTTTTCTAATAACAGAAGAATTAAAAGGTTGTCTTTCATAGTTATGAAGTATTTTACAGGGACTAAAAAAATCTCTATATGATACTATTAAAAACAGCTAAGCCACACATAATTTCGGATAATGTATTCTTTACTAGATGTCAAAGCTGTTTGCATTTCATATTTTGAAGCTCTTCTTTCAAAGCAATCTACATTTAGTTTATTTAAGCAAACAAGATGCAAGGTCACATCTCAAATGCTTTACATTCCAATGACCGTAGAAACTTAAATCAAATAAAGATACCCTCCGACTAATTTAAGAGTCACCATTACTCTTGTGCACCCTACAACCTTTTGGACAACGGAGCTTGTGAAGGAAGTTGTTCAACTTAAAATAACATAGCAAATATATTAAGTAAACTTCATATGTATTTGCAAAAGTGACACTGGTGATTCCTAGTAACAACTTGCTTTTCACAGACACCTCCATACAACTAGAAGACCTGGTTTTACCTTAAGCTTTCCCTCAAAAAAATGTCTCAAATGTTAAAATTGCTACCGCAAAAACAAAGATAGTAAAGATAAGTTAGTCCTCAACTGCAGTCTGAGTTGAATCATAAAGGGATGACTTACTGAAGATGGAACTTGTGCCTTTCCTAGACCAGATGTAAAGTCTGTTAGTTGTGTAGGAGGGCAATACCCTCACCAAGAGGCTCTCCTCTTCGGTGTGCTCTGCAACACCCTTCATTGTGGTTCATCCAAAGTCTTCATAAGTTTTGCATAAACAGATTAATATTATGCTTTTTAAGAGAGTTATAATTACATCCATTAATATGCAAATGGTACTCTAAGCCTACAGCACACTGACTTTGACTTGACAGAGAACAAAAATATCCTGCTTTTTGAAATGCTAAGCACCCCCAAGTTCTTATAGGTGGGTACATCACTGCAAATGCTATGATGAGAAATCCTTTAAACATTTCTAACCAATAATAGGGAAGCAAAGTGAATGTAATTAATTCTTTATTACATATTTTTATTAATAAGTATTGTTATTTGGGGCATGCATAATACCACTGCAACAATTATATATATCACAGCATTACAATAGAGACTGAAACCTTTGATTTTTTGCATTTTGTGAACAGTGTTTACTGCTACTGCAGTCCTATTTGAGACTCAGACCTGTTCTCCCTGATAAGCCAGGCTGATAAATCAATCCACCTCCAAAAATGACCGGGCAAGATTTTGGCACAAACTGCAATCTTAACTGTAAGTTACATTACACCAGGGGATGTCACTAGTGAAGACACAATACCAACATTTGTGCTGCAACTTGAATTATACCTGGAAATGGAATAAAGTAATTCATCATCCAGCAAGTATTTAGAAGCAAGACAGTAAATAACAAAGATGTAATTATTGTTTATAATCTTATTTGTTGTTATTACTGGAAAAAGATATAAGAATACCTTCTTTCCTTATGCAGAATCAGTCATGCTTACAGTAAGGAGTATCATGTGAAACCAGAAATGCATTGGAATGCCAATGCATAAAATAAAGACAGTCAACTGTCTGGGATAGGCCGTGCTGGATGACTGATCTGTGTCAGTTCAAGAAGATGCCACTCTTTGCAATCTGTTCTTCCCATTTATTTGGACTGAATGCCCTAGTAACAGAATGGAGCACATGCTCAAGCCTCGGATATTCCATTCTCAGCTGAATACCAGACTTCCAACCAAAATAGAGAAAAAGGAGATACCGGCATGTGTTTGCCAACAATGGCAACACGTAACAGAGAAGGGATAAACGCTGTGAAGCCACTACCACTGCGCCAGCTCCACCTGTGAACTGGCATCCCCTTGAGCACGAATGGAGGCTCTGCCTTTCAGAAGGCACATTAACAAGCGCTGCGAAACTTGTAAGAGGTTAAAACAAAAGGCAAAAAGGCTTTTGCATTTTCCACAATGCGTAGGATAAAGTTTCACTCTAGCACCTCAACTGCGCTGGTGGAAGTTCAGGATCACAACGGCTTGACTGACATCTCATCTAATCAAACACATACATCTAACGTAATGCGTAAGTGCCTTAGACTCTAACGTACAAGTGCAATGTTCTTGTTTTAGGAAAGTGCCTGTTATCCTGAGCCATTATGTAAGTCATTCATAACTTCTCCTTTGCATCAAATAAAAGCTGCAGAAGACACAAGAAGAACATATATGCATATTTACTCCAGCTGAAAAGATGATTTTGTACTAGTAAGCCACAAATCTTTCTAAATTTCTCGTCTTGCCTGTAGTATGAAAATAGTGTTCCAGGATTAATATAGATGCATATGAAAACTAAGGAGAAATGCATAATGGGGTAAACTAACACATGACATCCTGCACCCCCTGAAATTTAAGTCAAAATTATTTATGTAAGGTACTGAAGTACAAGTCCTTAAGGATGAAAACCTATTTCTATGTGGATAACTAGCATAAGACTGACACAGCAACATGAGCATTCTGCACTGCTGTCAGTGGGCTGACTTAAAAGACAGTTCAAATTTTGTGGCAAGGTTAATCCTTCCATTTGGCATACCCAAATTCCTCTACAGTTCAACAAGGTATTAAATCAATAAACTTACTTATTTATACTATGCTGTTCACAAAACACAAGGAATGATAATTTTTGCTGGAGAGAGAAATTTATAAAAGGCAAGAATGTAAATGTTTACATTATACACTTATATCCCCAAACCGCATGATTATTAATATAAAAGCCATTAAACAAAATACAGTAGCATACCACGAGGGATAAAAACCCCTTCCCCAGATTCAGAATCAGGATGGTATGGACAGGCACCACCAAACAATGCTAATTTGAAACAGCAGATCCTGATGAAAATGCATCTCCTGGCTGAGAATCGCTGACATAGTGAATTCTCTTCAATTGCTTTTTATCCTTCTACCAAAGGCACCCTTCCCCTCCAAAATAAAGTTTTATTTGCAACAGTAAACAAAACCAAAGTTCTCATAAGTTAAAAACCTGCTGTAACTTACAAGTATTATTCTTTATGCTCATAAAGCTCTTGCACATGCAGCAGAAAATGAATGCCACAATTGGGTCACATCAAGTAAAAATCATTTTTCAAAAATATTTTTCATTGCAAAACATGTCAGTTCTGTAAACAATGGGGTACAACTTCATCTCTCTATTAGATCTTGTTCTAAGCAGAGGCAAGAAGCAATAAGGATCAGTAGATGACAGGAGAAGTATAAAGCCCATGGCTGACAGCTTGACTTTAAACATGAGGAATACAGAATCACACAATAATTACTCAGGCTGGGAGAGACCTCAGTAAGTTAAGAGTGTTATTTTCTTCTCAGAGCAGGGTTAACACAGGATGGAGACCAGGCAAAAGATGTTTAAACCAAAATGCACCTTCCCTCTTAAAGCACTTGAATTGGGTATTTAGTTAATGTGTCCCCAATAAAGTGAATTCTTTTTAACTACATGCATATTGGACAAGAAAAACTGAGCAACTGAATAGCTGAACACACATACGGTGTATATATATATATATATAACCACTTCTTGTGGTCATGTACACTTAAAAAAGCCCCTTTCATATTAAACCATACCTATTTTATGGGAAAGAGTTTTACACAAGTGTGTAGTTCTTGTAAGCACAGGCTGCATTTGTCACTCTGCAAAATTCCTGAACTGTGAAGAGACATTATTTGTTTTCACCTAGTACTGTGGCAAAACTATATAATCCTCAGAAACAAGAAACAAGTGCAACAATGCATACATCACTTTTTCATTTTTAATTTAGTTATTATTGAATGGTTCCAGAGCAGGCACTACATTACTTCAAAACACTGTCAAGTATCTTTGAAATAAAATTGAAAAATAACCTCTTCACCTCAGTATACATACACGCATATACACACACATACACAAATTAATTTAGAAAATCTGTACATACATGTTTTTCAGGAAGCAATTCAAAGAACCGTACCACAAAGAATTAGTTTCTGTACTCTGACACACCACAAATTATAACTCGTTTTTCTGAATATAGTGTTTAAGGACACAAAATGCCATGCGGTGCTATTCAGTAGAAAATGAGCCAGTAAATAATCTATTCAGTGCTAAAACAAAACACAGACCTCCTTAAATAAAACAAATCCAAATTCATCGGAAATCAGAAATGCTTATTGTCCTTGAGCTAAGCAGGCCCCAGGTACTTGTGTTTCCTTAAGCCTATATCCCCTTAGTAGACAAGAATGAGTATTTGACTGTGAAAATCCAGGACACTTTATTTCCTATTACTGGCTGCAAAGATGGTTCAAGAAAGGAATATCCTTGTTGAATCTGAGTCTGAAAGCCCATCTTCTTGATTAACTGCCTCATAATCACCTGCATTTTCAGCTAATTCAATGTCTTGATCATCATTACTCTCTGCGCTGTAATCAACTTCTTCAAGGAAACGAGGCTCATCTTCATCCAAAACGTACGTAGTGGGGCTATAATGAATAAGAAATTGCATTAATATAATGAACAAGAAGTTACGTGACTCGTGTTAAAAGTTTTACTTGGAACAATACAATCACACGATGTCCTGTCCCTTATCCTGACATACCATAATGCAAAAATTACCTCAGGAAAGGGGCGGTTTACTTGAAATCGTGTTGATTTTTTAATAGCACTTAAAAAAAGCTGGGACCCAAAACCACATTTGTAAGACCCTGAACTAATTAGTCAGTCATACACAACTCATTATCCAAATGTGCCATGACAAATGAGCTACACATTATAGACCTACACTAATGGCCTGTAAGAACTTCATATAAATATAGCAGTATCAGAAGTTGTTGCAGAAGGATACAACTACATCAAGAAATAGCAGTTGCTATAAGGTAAAAACAAACTCAAAACCAGATGTGAGTCTAAAAATTCAGTTGGTATACCTCTGTATTTTATTAAAACACACATTTTACTGAAAAGCTTTGTAAGCAATTACACTGCACATTTCAGATGACAAAACAAGGAGTCACGTTTCCACCTACAACTAAGTTCATTTATGAATCACTTGACTCATCTCAGTTCCTCACACACTTGTATGCTGCTAAAACTTTAAACGTTTATGTTAAGCCATGCAGCTCAGAGGCAGTGGATTTATGGGACTGAGCCACTGCCCACAGAATGGTCTATACCCTTGACTAATAGCCTCTAAGAATAAGGAGACTAACACCTTTACTGTTAACTGGATAAAGGTTAAAATACAAGTTTCTGATCTTCTCACTTANGAAAAAAAAAAAAAAAGCGTTTTCCAGACCCAGTTTTACAAACATATCTTTGGACATAAAAAGCTATCTGCTTAAAAGCACTAAATATTCCTAAGTACTTCACAGGTAATTTTGTATTCAGATGAAGTCCAAAGAAGGTTTTGTAATGTATTTTACCTAATAATTAAATAATATAGAACTCATACAAAACAGTGAGAATATTCTTATTGAGAAAGATCACAGGGTACTTGCAGAAATGTTTAAATATTAATTCTGATGGATCTTGTCTTAAGGCACACAACAGCATAGCTTGGCTGTGACTTTATAATTAAAAGGATTAATCACTGCTTCTTTCTAAAGGCCTTTTAGGAGCTTAAGTGGACCGTTGGAAATCTGCAGTGCAACCTCTATTCAGCATCAATACTTTTCACAGTATTCTTCCTCTACCTGTAGCCTCAATGACATGCTACACTGCAATGTTTGTGCTGTTGACAGTTTCATTCAAATACTGGGAGAAGAAATGAGAGGAATTGTTAGTCCCAGCTTAGAAAAAAAAGGACAGAAGACCTCAAATAGTAAGAAACTGCCAAATTTCAATTCAGTCACGATCTCTGGATTTACATTTAAAACAATCTGTATCATGGTTCAATAAACAAGCTCATACTCACTAAGCCATGTAAGAAGGAATGCCCTAGATCTAAACACTTTTAAAGATTATTTAGGCTATAACTAGGGCAACAACCCGCTATATTGGTTAATGAACTGGGTGTTTAAAACAAAATTGCTTCCATTTAGGAGAGACAAAGAGTGAGGACATTAGCCCATATCTTTGGTAAGATGCATCTTTCATTTTACAGGTGGGGAACCCAATTATACCACAAGGATACATGTTTTGCATGAAGAACGTGTGGAAGAACCTGAAAAGGGATACAATTTTTCTGTGCTTTCATCCTGTGATGCTTTCTGCCCTATGAAGCCACTACCTACCAACACTTCTAAGAAAAAAAAAATCCATTTGGGAGTTCCTTTAGCCTGGCCTTTTGCCACCCTGCTGTTTTGCAGAGGCCTCTGGGCCTTTCTGCCTTTTCTCTTTGTGCTCCTCCCCACCTCCCAGATCAGCTGTTCAGGACGAGGGTGCTCTGTCTGGGACTGGTTTCTTAGCATGGACAGGGTTCATGAGGAATTGCATTGAGTACCTTTTATTTTATATTCTATTTTCCATTTTGAAGATTAGTAGCAGTAGTGTATCAGTATTATTTTGTTATTTTATTAAACTCTTTTTATCTCAACCCACGAGTTTCTCCCTTCTTTTTACAATTCTCCCCCCTCTTTGGCAGCAGGGGATTGAGTAAGTGACTATTGCGGTTGCAATTGCTGGCTGGGTTTAAACTGTAACACACAGATATTGATTTGTTAGCGTTCATATGTGAGGAATCCACACTGCAATTGCAGTATAGACTGTGTAATTCAATTCATGGGACATGGAGCTATTAAATCTGAATATTGGCCCAATATTAACTAGTAATTCTGAATACTGAAAGAGAAAACTACAATGAGCTATGTCAATGACAAATATTTTATTAACCACTAACAATAGGATACTAATGCATTACAGAAGGCACTTATAAAAATTAGTATAAGTGAGGTATAATATAGAACAGCAAAGCTCTTAAAAAGTTCTATCCACTCTTTTTAATAAGTGTCATTACTGGAAATCAAACTAATAGTTGATCCAGTTAAAAAGAAAGCAACCGAAAAAACCTATTTTAAGGAGAAAACACAGAACTGGACACACGAGCAAACCACAGACTTCACCTCTTCAAAGTGGCTTGTCAGTTCACAGGGTATGCCCTACTTCATAATGCCTTGAAAAATAGATAGGTATATGTATTCAATATATATTTTTGTTTTATTTGTACAAATTTATTTTACTTATTCACATATAGGTTAGCATGTAGGCATGCCCCTAATCTCTAGAAATTCAGTCACTGTGCAGTCTTGAAGACAGTGTGTCTGATGTAACACGTTTTAGACATTTGCTCTGGCATGTGTACATTCAAAATTCTCAACCAAAACTGAGGGATGCTTTTCTATGACATTTCCAACAAAATACAATAAAATACAATAAAATACAATAAAATACAATAAAATGAAATAAAATA
>VWYH01007448.1:0-21079 GCA_013399365.1 Pampusana beccarii | reverse complement strand
GGCCCCTCAGTTCCAGAAGGACAGGGAACTGCTGGAGAGAGTCCAGTGCAGAGCCACAAAGATGATGAAGGGAGTGGAGCATCTGCCTTATGAGAAAAGGCTGAGGGAGCTGGGTCTCTAGCTTGGAAGAGACTGAGGGGTGACCTCATTAATGTTTATAAATATGTAAAGGGTGAGTGCCACGAGGATGGAGCCAGGCTCTTCTCGGTGACAATCAATGATAGGATAAGGGGCAATGGGTACAAACTGGAACACAAGAGATTCCACTCAAATATGAGAAGAAACCTCTTCTCAGTGAGGGTGACGGGGCACTGGAACAGGCTGTGGAGTCTCCTTCACTGGAGACATTCAAAACCCACCCGGATGTTTCCTGTGTAACCTCATCTGGGTGTTCCTGCTCTGGCAAGGGGATTGGACTGGATGATCTTTTGAGGTCCCTTCCAATCTCTAACATTCTGCAATTCTGTGAGTGTGTGCACACTGTGGAGCATTGTTCTTGTGTGGTCATATAGTAATAACAACCCCAACTGGTATATCAAACCTCTAGTTTATTAAATATTGCCAGAGTGCTGACTGATCTGGGATTCTCCCCCTGGCCCCCCACTCAAGCTTGCATTGGCTTCTGTCATTTGGTTGCGGTTTTGCTTCTGAATTAAGGTTGGTTTAAGCTTATTATTTGCTTGGAGTTGGTTTGGGGTTCCTCTGTCACACATGTGGATATTTCAGTGAATTATATCAACGGAAATTAACAATAGTATGCATACTTTTGCAAGCCTACCTACAGCTTTAGAATTGGCAACTTAATAAGCTAGCTACTGAGCAGACACATTTCTTTTGCGACCCAAATCTTATTTCACATCGTAAACTCTTTAAATGTTGTTATAGACCTCTACCAAAGGGGAAATAGTTAAAAAAAAAAAAGAAGTTTGGAAGAAAAAATTAGCAGTGCTTACTGTGCTTTTAACTCATGTACTTTAAGTTTGCCTAAATACATTTTTAATACTGTAGACAGTAATAATAAAAATGTTCTCTAAGAGACAATTGAGATCTAAGACCTACCGAGTTATACTGCTTATAACTCCCTGATGACATTAAAATTGCCAGTGTTTATCCCAGCAACAAATGTGACACAGTCTAACTCCATATTTATTGTTTTCTTTAAAAGTCTGAAGCAACTGAATTAACACAAAAGATTTCAAATATATATTCAGATGATTGTTACGCTAACAGGTCACAACACATGAACATGATTTTTGATGAGTGCAAGAACATTTTTGAGAGAATCTTTACCTCACTTGAGAAATGGATTTTTTTCCTGAGAAAAACAGAAGTAAATATAATAAACGTGTACTACCTTGTCACTTTACAGCTTGACTCAATCAGCTCATTTTCAAGATCCAGCAGACTAGAAGGCAGATCGTATTCCAAAGGTGAGGACATTCTTTTTAAACGCAGCAAGCCAACACAGAACTTTGCTCCCATCTCCTCCAGTTCTCTTGTCCCTATCTGCAATCCCTAATTTAAAAATAAGATTTAAAAATACAAAATAGGTACATGCAGATGGACCCACATATACTGTAGAATTACTATTTAAAACACGCTGTTATTTTAGTTAATATACATTGTTGCTCTAAAGACAGAACAAATAATAACCGTAAACAGCAAGGGTATCAGCAAAAACTCAGAGAATAACTACAAGATTCCTGTAATGCTGAATGGACATTTCTGGACACATCCATATTTCTTTGGAGCTTCCTGGTCTATTCATGTAGCACATCAATATTAACAGGGCTTAACCCAGTGGTATTGGTAGAGCGACAGAGATCATGTCCAAGTTTGCAAATATAAATTATTTTTAAAACCTAAGACAAAATTTATAAAAAGGGATTTCAAACACTAAGGTTTCAAATATAAGATTCTTCAACAGAAGTTCCATCAGAATGAAAAAATGAGTGAATTTATATTGTAGCTGTAATCATGTTCATTGCTATGTTGTGACACCTAAATAAGACCATTAAAGGCAAAAAAAGTTACTCCTTGACACAAACTTCTTTTCCCTTCTTATAAGCTAGAAGCTGCATGTGTTAATTCTGAAAGCATTTGTTCACACATTTAGTAATTTAAAACAACAAAGTATCAATAGCCTTAGCTGTTTTCTAACTTGAATGATATACCAAGGCATTCTCCTCTGTAAAGAGTACTTAGGCGGTAGAAATTACATAATATTCTCCAAGTTTACTTATGTGATAAAGCCTCCCATCAGACAATTCTACACTTTTAATTTAGAAGTGCGATACGTAGGAACAGAACCTCTGACCTCAACTACTTCATGAAAACAGAATGATATTCCAGACTGACCCTGAACAATTATGGAATTGGCTAGTATTGACTGTACATAGATTAATAAATTCAATGTCACAACCCAATCCAATCTCACCCTTTGCAAATCCTGTATCTCAGGCGAATTTAAAAGGATTTTAGTTTGGAACTTCCTAAGCCTCTTAAGGTAAAGGGTAGTTAAAAGGGGATTTGACAGAACAAGCAGGAAACCAGAAGAACCAGGAATTGAAGCTAAATCACCAAGTCGGAAAATACATGGAGCAAAAAGAATGGAGTAGGATTTTTTTAAATAAAAGCTAAAAACCACACACATTGTATATGTTGCCAAACTGACACTGTATTTTAAAATGCAAGTTTTAAAATAAAGTGTTATGTTGCTCGAGAAACGGTACAGTCTGCACATTCCTCACGTACTTCGGTTTTGAAGATACACACACACTTAATAAATGGAAAGCTGGATTTTATTTTTCATGTGACTTCTTTTTTATCCTCAATAGTCTTCATAAACAAGGTGCCTTTTAGTTATAAGAAAGCTAAAATTATATCCACTATTCTAAACAGTGCCATCCTCCGGACAAATAGTACAGAAGAAACCTGTCAGCAGTGAACAAGAGTTGGATATTTGAGTATTATTTTTAAGTGTAATACTACTTACCTTTTTTATAATGCTTTTGTGCTGTAGGTTTCAAAGCACTTTATTAATAAAGGAAGAATTATCCTCACTTTACAGATGGAGAAATGTAGGCAGAGAGGGTTGAAGCGATTTGCACAGTGTCTCACAGCATGTCACTGACCCCGCTGGGAACAGAAATCAGTTCTCCTCACTCCCAGTGTAGTACCTTATCCACAGAGGCCAATTTTTTGTTTTTGTTTTGTATTTGTCTGCACGGCATTAACATTCGAAGACCCCAATCATAGCTGGGGCTCCACTACGCTAATCACAGGAAGACACAGTCCCTGCCCCAAAAAGATTAAAATAACATTAAGGACAAGAGGCAACAAGTATGCAGAAGAGGAAGGAGAATGGTAACAGTAGTCTCACTGTTACACAGATTACTAACGTGCACAGCTTGATGGTTCAGAAACTTTTCCAATCATTGTCTACATCTGTTGCTGAAGAAGTTATCGTTAGTTGGCAGATTCCTCATAGACAGTGTAATAGGAGTGGCTTTAAGTCGAAAAAGGGCAAGAGTACAGTATGAAAGTGCAAAGACAGTTGTTAGAAAGATATATAGCGTGTGCATGTTCCTTGGCTGCTATTTTCAGCACAGCAGAAAGAGGATGTAACTACGGAGAGACCTAAACGGATCATATTGGAGCTGGATAAACGTGAAATGCTTGGATGATAAAGTTTGAAATTACTGCACTGAAGGGTCTACATACTTGTAGGTAAAAGCCCATGTCAAAGTCTAGATTGGCTTCTGTAATTTCTTAAAATCATAATGGAGAATGCAATACCACACAGCTGCCAAATACCAAATTTCTTAATCCACTGTTATCCTTCCATCAGCCAAATCTCCTAATTTCCAAGAAACAAGAGACCCAAATTCTATTTCAGGAAATAATAATGAAGAGTTGCCCTAAATGAGTTAATTTTCACTAAAGCCTTAATTATGCTCCTCTTCTTGATCTTCTAATCACCTCCATCTGCTGTTCTAGGACCTCTAACTGTGGCCTATTGAAGTTCCTTAAGCGTTACTTATTCTAAGCACAAGTCACCTGAAAGTAGCTGCTTTTTAAAAAAAAAAAAAACAAACATGCACCAAATTTAATTCCTTTTTCTTTACATTTTATACAACTATCTTTCTTCCAGATAGTAACATTTTGGATGGCTGGTTGAAGTCTTCCTTACTAAACATTTCATGAAAACATCTTCACGTGAATGGAGTGTCTTGGTGATGAACTTTCACAGAATTGTAGAATTATAGAATCATTTCAGTTGGAAGACACCCTCAGGATCATGGAGTCCAACCATAACCTAACCTAGCACTAAACCATGTCCCTGAGAACCTCATCTAAACACCTTTTAAACACCTCCAGGGATGGAGGTGTTGCTACCTGAAAGCAAAGATCAAAAGCAAAGGCCCAACAGACTGTGACCTCAAGTTGAGAGGAATATTCCTGCAATATATATTTCATAAATGAAAACAGCCATAGTAAGATTCGGAGAAGTCAGTTAGACAGTAAAACATCATCTTGTTCTTCTGCTTTCTTATTCAGCAGAACCTACAAAGATGTGATCATTTTTAAGAACTCAAATCCAGAGACTGAAGAATCATGGTGATGAAGTTGCTTGACTGAATTCTTGTCTCCTAAAGTCTTCTCTTTATGTGCATCATAAAATTGCCACATAACAAAACCTTGATTAACTTAAGAACTGAATAATACCCCCAAACTTATTAATCTCCAATTAGGAAAGGGACTGATTCCAGTTTTCAGGTGGTTTGAATTATTGAAGAAATTGTTCTTTTGTCTGGCATCTTAGTTATTCTCCATAGTAGATACTGGAGCACCTTTTCACCTGAATGTTTGCTGTTCAACATCTTGAATCGCAGATGATTGAGTAATATTTGCCACACTAATTCTCAACACACTACAAAGGCCCGATGCAAGCAGTTATAACAAGATTGCTTCCAGCAATAATTCTGTCACCAGGAATCCTAAATTCAGGTAAGAATTGCTAACTTCAGTTCAACAGCTTCCTGGCTGGACACAGTCTAGAATCACCATCTGAGTAAAATGAAAAAGAATAAAAAGAAAAATTGATGTTCTAATATTATCCAGTTTTTGCAAAGACTCAGCATTTCTTCTACAAAGAACAGAATTGTTCAGTAATACTCTTTGTGGTTTGAACAAAATTCAGTGATTATGTCAAACCAGAAGAAGACTGGAAAAGTGCTTCAGACCTTCAGATGATACATAGTCCAGACCCTCAGATCTGAATTGTCATGTCCTTCTGGGTGGGAAGTGGAAAACGAGGAAGTTTGTACAGTTTGACTCTTCTCTGTATTCTGAAATAACGTATTGCGCTACTAATTAGATGACATATTTCGTAAGTTTATTCACAGAGTTCCTTGCCGCACTCTCTCCATCAGAAAAAAAAGACTGTGCCTTTTCATGTCTTTGACCTTCTCATTGGAGAAAGGTTGCTCTTTTCCTGTCCTGTCTAGTCACCTTAGCCTCTTGGATACATTTTTTAATAAGTCTGAGCATTATTATAGTGAAGAAAAAATGAAGAATCTTCCTGTATGTTCAGAGGGTGACTAAGACCTCACAATGGCAATTTGATCTCATCATCTAGCTTATATTACATAGAAGAATATTCTCCCAAGTAAATGATTTTTCTACAGAATTCAACCATTTTTTTTTACTTCTTTACTGAAGAAGGGCTTTGCGGGCTAAGCATCTTGAAAATTTGTCCACAAAACATCTTCAATTCACCTTTCTTAAGAACTTTCTATAGCAACACTGCTACGGCGATGAAGGTTCATGTTTAAGAATATTCTGTAAGTTTCAAAATAAGCAAGTGGGATGAGTTATCATTTTTTAAAGCTCCATAATGATATTATCTGAGGAATAATGGAATATTCTGACAATAGCAGGAATGCTTCTGTTATTAATTCACAAAACTTACTTATTCGTTTAGTAGTTACAGACCCACTGAAATTCCTGACAAAATACCTGTATTCCTTCTGTCTAGTGAGATAAGCACGGGTGTTACAACATACATTAATACATTAAATATATCTCGTTCAACTTTCTTTGCTCCTGCCCTGCCTGCCTGCCCTGCACTCCCCCCGCCCCGCCTTGATCCCAGTCTTCTGATCCTCTTTTTGTGAAGAACCTTATTTGAGGCTTGTGGTCATTTTCCTGATTAGCATTCCTAAACTCTATTTTCAAGTAGAACTGTGACTTTTTTCAAGGAACTGTGACTTCTTCCATGAATGTCCATTTGAAAAACTTGCTTCGATTTGTAGCTAAATTTAACCCAGTGACTAAAGTTGAAGATTAGATGTTAGGGTGGTGTTTCTCCTTTTATCCCTAAGAATATTTTATTTGAAGTAAGTTTCTTACTAGTGAGATACTACAAACTGAGTCACCATGTGTTTTCAAATATCCAGCTCTGTTAACATTTTGGAAGGAGACAACTTGAAAACAAATCTGAAGTCAAGAAGACAAACAACTATGATAACTTCAGAGATGTATAATTTGTAGTTCTGGTAACCTGAAAGTGTTTTGATTTATAAGCCTGTTTCTGCAGCTACACAGCAAAATTCTGTAAGGGACACTACTAAACATCTGCTGAAGAACCATGAACTGCCATGGTGAAGTCTGAAATTGCCACATGTAAAGAAATTTTTATTCTAATATTGGCATTTATTACTAGTGATTTTAACAATCTATTGGAAAGAACAGTTCTGACTTTTTTAACTACATGCATACATACATGTTACAAGGAATAATTAATATTTGTCTTGCTAAAACAGCCAATAAACAGAAGATACTTGTGGGGTGCGTTAAGCGACAGATGAAGACTATTATGCAACCTATGATACTGTAAAATACGTACTTTCATTCTAACATTAGTGTACACAGACCTCAGAAGAGTTTTAGAAGTTTAAAGCAAGCAAGCACGTGAGGTTATAGAACAAGACAGCAATGCAAATGGAAGAAATTATAAAGCAAGCACAGTTTAATGGTTATATTTTCTTACCTTATACTTGCCCTGGTCACATCCACATAATGTGCTTTCCATTGTGTAGCTCCTTTGTACTCCTATCTCTCTCCACACAACGACTCGTGCTGTTGATTCCTTGGACTTTTCCACTACAAAGCTGCAGCTGCCCATGCAGAATGCAGGGGCAGTTTGACTCAGGATCTTGGGGAGTGCCTGTAGGACAAGAATTTTGAAAATACTGTGACTATTTTATTTCACTTACGGAAGCAGGGAGACACTTGGGGAATATGCAATCACAAACTGTTATCAGAAAATTCTGCTGCAACTTCAATTAAAAAAATGAGGACTAAAACATTTTTCCATCTTGAGTTTTCAAAACCCAGTGTGTTCAAGTGACAAGAAGTTTGCCATTTCCTACTTCCTAAAATCCTCTATTTCAGATTCAACCACTAAAATTCACTGTTAGTCACATGGGTAAGGAGCAGGATACAAAAGAATTCAAGTGATAACCATCTCCTCCTAATTCACTGAGCTAACTTTGCTAAACTAAGTGTACCACACACTCCCTTTAATCCAGTTTTAGACCATTTCAACAATCCAATTTTCAGATTTAACACAGGCAGTATTTGATTAATACATAAAATTCATCCATATGCAGCAAAGCACTAGGTGCATATTTAACTTCAAGAACACGAATCAAAGTTCAATATAACTGTTTACAGGATGCCTTTGGAAAAAAAAAACATTTTGCAAATGTATGTATTTGACTAATGTTAAATGACTACATTCCTTCCAGCTTTTACTTGCACCAGTTAAGCCAAAAAACATGACCACTTTGAATTCACAATTTCAGTAGCATATATACCATTATTAGTGTAAGGTTGCCAAACATTTCAGTTCACCTTTTGAAACCAAAAGGCTTTTCCCCACAACTTCCATTGACTATTGTCTTCCGTGCACTGCAATCGTGCAGCTGAGGTGAAAAAACCCCACATAAATGTGTTGAACAGCAGCCATGAATGGCACCAGATTCAGAATTGAGGAAATGACACAAGAAAATCAAGGAGAGAGAATTTTTTTTAAAGTGAGCGAGAGTTGAGAAAAATCTGAAAGCATCTGTACTCATTTACACTCACAGACACACAGCAAGCGCTTTAACGTGCATTCACACGCTTTTCAAGTTTAAGTCTGCATCTCCTCAAAAAAACATGGCCTCTGGAGGCATCAGGTTGCACAACCTTGCAGTTGCCACAAGGCGGCAGTGGAGTTACACAGAATAAAGAGGTAACAATTCTTCAAATCTTTTGACATTTTTGAAAGCTTATACAATGCAGTGGATGTTGTTTCTGTAAGTTATCTATATATATATTACAGGCACATGTCGTAACTACACATCTTTATAACAGGAACTTTGCCTATTTCCATACACAGAAATGGGCATTTCCCAGAGCAATTCATTTTTTTTATTTGCTTGTTGCTAGAATATTGTTTGCCATGCTTAAATGACTTTTTTTTCATTCAGCAATTGTAAATTCACAGAACCATATTTTCCATATATTTACTGTAACGGTAATGTTGAACAAAGAAAAAAAGCACATATTGAAATAAAGACCCCCTCAAAAAAACACCACTCTACTAGCATAAAATCCTTAGCTGTATTAGCGTTCAATGCTTAAAGCTTTTCGAAATACTTTGAAGTACACTCATGAACGAAAAATACTTCATTCTAAATAAGTCTGCTTATGTTATAAGGTCACTACGTGCACAGAATAATAACAGGAAGTTATTTGAAAAGTATAGTACAACGTGAAAAAAATACATATGTATTTTACAAGTTAAAAGGGTACAAATATCAAACTTACCCTGTAACCAGGGTCTTCCATCACGTCACAAGAGGCAGCACTAACATTTGTGTGCCACATTGTCTCTTTGACACTGCAGCCATACATAAATACATTCTTTTTACGAGAGTGACCATGATAATCACAGTAGACCTATAATAAATCATTTGGCAAAATGAAGCCAAGGAATACAGAATTAGCATCTTATAAAAGCAATAGAAGGACAAATAAAAAATTTTATTTGTACTACTGAAAGTTCCAAAGAATGAGGAACCTATATAATCAACTTGTGTGCTAAGACAGAAAACATACAATTCATCTCAGGAAGGTTTAACCTTATATCCTAGCAAACGAAACAGATTTATATCTGAAGGTTTGCAGAAGACTGGTTCTCCAAGTCAAATTTAACTGTTGCACAGTTTAGAAGACTATATTAAAATGTTTACTTTACAGACTAGCTACAGAGACAAGGTTAAAAAGATTCAGAATTGCTTACACACACATACTCACCAAAGGTAAACGTTTTATAGCAGCCAGATATTGCAGTAACCCTTTAGCATGGTAAATAGTGGGATGCAGATCTGGATTTGGATTTTGCCACTGCCTGTTTAAATCTTCTCCACTTAAAGAGCAACGGTGGCTATTGTGGGGGGGTGGAAAAACGCATCATGTAGTCTGTATTATCATACTTCTAAATAAGCCTTCCCCCCACCTCAAGTGTTCCTTGTCACCACTGCTTTTTTGGAAGGAGTCTGGTAAGCAATAGACTTCAGTTTTCTAACATCCCAAACAACGGAAGGGTTTAAGGTTTTTTAAGTTACGTTACACAAAACCTAAAAATAAATTAGAAGTAGCTTCTTATATGATGTCAATTGTAATCTTGCTTAATTGCTGTCGATATGGAAGTGTTGTACTTCTATTCAAATTCTAGTTCAAAATCAGTAATTTCGAATATATGCTATCTTGACAATTTTGGTGTCTTGACTTCTGTAATACAAAAACTAACATCAACCAGAAATCTATGACTTGAAATATGAAGTTGCTAGGAGACAAGTGGCTGTGAGGAAAAAAAAACCACAAAAACAAAAGAAAAAAAACCAGCAAACACATAAACATCATTTCTGTATTCAGTCAACTACCAGCAGTAACTTTAAACTTGCATACATTTGTGTTAACAGTCATATTTGATACATTTGTCTTTAGACTGTGCCTGTTTAGACAGATTTCTAAATTGTCTAGATTGTCCCTGTAGTAAACTTTCGCCTGTATTCAGAATGATTTAATTCCAGGTGTGACGTTTTACACATTTTTACATATATAAAGACAGGGTTTTAATAAAAATCAAACCAATTACGTATTTTAGTATTTTGTTCACAAAATCTTCTAAAATAACTACCAATAATTACGTAAGAAGGAACTGTAAATTCACCATCCCAAAATTTCCATATCACATGAATTCCCTGTAAGCAAGTAAATACAGACTGCTGAATGCTTACTTATCATAGTATCAAAAGGTGCTGAAATATCCCTTAAATTTATTAAGTGGTAGCAAGTGAAAGAATTACCATTAATAACTTTAATTAAATCAGCATACTCTCTCACCCTTTCTCTTGCACACCTATTAACTTTCCCCTTTTTAATAACATTTCACAACAGCCATTTCCATAACATCCTGCTAAAATCTATAATATAAAAAAGAGAATTATTACATAAAAAGCTTTCTCAGATACAAGGACTGTTCTTTTTCATGAGAACCACAAACTTGTTTAGCTTTTCCTAAAAGCGGCTGTGCTGTTATGTAACACTAAACCTAAGACTATAGTTCAAAGAGACAATTAAAACACCATGTCGAATTACATAGGAATGATTATCACCCATGAATAAATAAAAATGTCCTCTATAAAACTGAAATTCATGGAATAATGCATCTGCCTTTAAAAAGAAAAAAAAAATTGAAAAATCCTAGCAATTCTGTAAGTGTTTCTTTTTCATATTAAGTATATTGCACTTGTATGTTTCTGGGATTAGTTGGTTGGTTTTTTTTAATAACATATGCAAAGACTTAGTAGTACAAGTTACGTATTTGTGAGTAAAATTATGCTTACTTTCCATTTATGACACCATCTGGATTGAGCATGGGAATAATTTTGAAAATATAAGATTCCCGTAAATATTGGGCACTTGGATTATTGCTCATAAGGTATTCCAGCGTTCCCTTCATAACCCAGCTTGCATTAGTCTCTCCAGGATGTACACGAGCAGAGAGGAAAACATAAGGACGATTCCCTAAAAGAAGTACAGAAGTTGCAAAATGTGGTTCAAGCTCAGTAAAGAGTTTGTTAATTGAAAACAGGCAATAGGCAGCCTCATTTATTACAAGGCAAAATACAGTACTTGGGACTTGAGTGTTATTGAGTACCAGTATTACTGATAGTTTGCCAGAATATTGTTATAAGGATGGTTAATTACTTAACTCTCACAATGGAGCTTTAAATTCAATCAATTATATAGTCACAACTAGTTCAAGCCAACAATTTATGATGACTTCGATGGCTTTTTTTCCAATAGCAAGAAAAATACCAGGGTGGAGGAACAAACCAGGAATGCTGTCATAACTAAAGATCATTTCAAATCACAGTAGCTTAGATATCGGCTTTATGTGAGATTTTTTTTGGCAAGCAAATAACCTGAGCATTTGGAGAAAAACGTTACTCAGAAGCCAGGTATTCTTTTCCAAGAAGTGTTGTCTGCAAAATGTAACATATGAAAATATCTAGCAACTGATTTAAAATATATGAATATATATATATTCTTATATATCCAGATATAAATATTGTTATTTGACTACCACAAATAAACATTAAATATGAAGTAAATCCTGAGTATTGATGCCTCCTAGTTTCAAGAAACTAATTAACCTTGGTTTACATTGCTATTTTTACAACGCACAACAGTTAATACTATTTTTTTCATAGAGAGATAGTTTTACATTATTTTCAGTTGATGACAAAGAAAAGTCATACTTACTGAACTGACAGATATGTTCATAGTAACTGGACTCCGGCATGGCTGTAATAGTGACTAAGGGACAACTGTTGCCAGCCAAAGTCTCACAGAGAACATCTTGCCGAAAATATATCTGTTGAGGGTTGTGCATAGATTCCAGCTTGTGAAGATGCATCTTCATCCCAAAAATAATGAAAAAATACTTCAAATCTTTTGCAGTCACATATCACAGCCTATTACACGCATACTATTTAATCAATCTTTTTGTTTTTCTAAACAATGTTCAAGTTTCCATCATAATTTTGACCATGAAATATCATTCTTTACACCTCTGACTGACTGAATACTTCTCTTTACAGGGTCTGTTTTTCAAACTGCTTCAAGGAAGATGAAGGCACAGAAGGTACATTATTTTCTAAAAGATGATACTGCAAGGGTATGTGGAAAGTAAGAACCTCTGCTTCATTAAGGTTATCTGATCAGGGACTTTCAAATGCAGAAGGGGATAACAAGTGGAGAAGCAACAAACAGCAGAGGGAAACTATACTGGTAGACCACACATAACCGAAACCATAGCAAAGACTAAAGCCTCCAGTCTCTAACTGACAGGCCATTAAGAATCTACAGGCAAAGCTTTGGAGAGGGGTACCTGAGAGACAAGGAGAAAACAACAGGAACAAAATGATTTGGGACACTCAAGGGGGGCCTGTGGGACTACACAAAACATATGCACCTGATCCTTACAGTCTGCTCTGAGCTACCTCTCTGTGCAGCCCCACTCTCCATCTCGTGCGTTCAAGTGCTGTCTGGACTAGGTGCAACTAACAAGACAGGTGTGAGTGGATTTGGGATTGGTAACTGGAATAAGCAAAGGTCTCAGCACCAGTAATTGAAGAGGCCAGACCTCCTGGGAGCATCTCTGTCATCACCACAGACTTTACGTCCAAATTTCCAGCTGCCATTGGCATTGAAGTGAGTGGACTTGGTGCCAGCAGCTGGAGCTGTAGGCAGTGCTGGCATCCTTTGTTCTGTGGTGTCAGTAGCAGAAGCAAGAGGGAATCTCAGTGCCAGCTGCTGGAGGGGGTGAGAGTCTTGGTGTCCAGCCACTGCGGCAAGAACAGTATGTGTCCCAAAAACTAGCTAGTGGCGTGATAAGGGTGAGTGAAGCAAGGGAGGGCGTCTCAGTGCCAGCACCCAGAGTAGGAACAAGGGTTACCATCCCATGTGCGTGGTACCAGCTGTCAGTGGTAGGGGGCAGCACAGGCATCTTCCCTGAAGCTAGTGTGCATGGGGAGGTGCATGTGCAATTTGCCAGCAAAATTCAAGGTCGATTACCCAGCAAGTGTGAAGCCCCAGGTCGAGGCAGGAGTACCAGGTGTGCAGAGAGTCCATGCTGGCATCTGGGAGGAACCACAAGTGCAGAGTGCCTGTGAAATGACTGTGTGAGTGCACGCATCTGTTTGATAGTGACCATAAGGCTGCACTAGCCTGCAAGCTGGATGCCTGCACAGCAGGTAAGAGAGACAGGGATCCAGGCAGCGGTATGGCACAGATGGGCCATGCCAGTCATCCACAGATGTGTGTGTGCTTGTGATTCTAGACAGTGGGTGGGTGTGTACTTTTGACTAGTGAACAGCAATCCTTACCAGCTGGAGAGGCAGAAAACTGCTTGGGTGTCTGCAACTACCTTCTAAGCAAGTCTTGATAGCGTTACACATGGGTGCTGTTGAAGGCAGCACCTTGTCTGTGCTAGTCTGTGCATCCAGCCATGATGGGGTGGGGTGGGATGTGCAAGTGCATGTGTATGTGTCTCTCTCTCTCTTTGGGATACACACTCATACTCGCTAGCGGCTGAACCTACATGCAAGGAGAAAAGCAGCAGCCATATCCAGGTCCAGTGGACTGGAACAGACACCCCCGGGTCCTTCGGCTGGGCTCCAGCAGCTAGGCAGGAAGAACCATCAGGTCCCAGCGCTGCTGGAGGCAGCAGCTGCTCATAACGTCCCTGAACAGGTACCTCTTCCAAGTGAAAGCATGGCTTAGTAAAAAGCATCATTCAGTGCTTTTGCACAGGGGCCACTGAATTCCCCAGTTCGCTATTACTGCTAGGACAGAAACAATCAAGAGACACTGTAGCCAAGAGTTTTGCTTAGTACTAAAAGCTTCACAACACTTCTTCGGCCAATTCATTATCCTAAAAAGGTTTCTAATTGTCTTAAATATAGTAACTTGGATAGGTCAGTTATAAACAGGTATATGTAGAACAGCAGGATATGAGTCATTTGACTCAAACACAATTTTTTCATCCAATTAGCACTGTTTCCAGTCAGTTATGATTCCCAGAAAATCCATTTAGCCTACAAGTAAATATCAATTTTGTTTTTCCAGGGACTGTTCTTTAGAACAACCTACACATTTCACCAGTCTAAACACTAACACTAGTCTCTAGTTTTATGAGTATTTTGATCTTTATAAATTAAAAGAATTCACTTGTGAATGCTTGTGTTTCACATTGCCCAAAAGTATATGTAACAGATCATCATCTTCTCACCTTTAAAGTTGAATACGTATATGGATAATGGTAAGCAAAGTAGCAGACATCATCTTTATGCTGGAAAGTCACTGTGAATGTAATTGTGTAATAAGACTTTCCTTTCTGACCTCCAGCAGCAATTGAACTTCTTGAAAAGTGATTCCTAACAGTAAAACAAAGATAATAAACACATTAGAATGTTCTTTGTTAATATCATTGGTTGTTCCTGAATACACATTGTAAGACCCAGGAAAATTTCTAGTGATTGTATTGTGCTCACATCCAGCTTAAAGACACTGGTTCCCACCATCTGTAAAGACACTTCTTTATAGCAGTGATACACAATCATTCATATTGTGAAAAGGCAAGTAAACAAACCAAACAACAAGAACAACAATGACAACAAAGAGGAAGCAAACAACTATTGTCCAAGAAAGGTAATGTGTGGATATGCTTTACCACCTCATTCGGTGTTCCAGGACTGCTCTTTAGTGATTGCACCATAGAATACAGGAATCTAATTGCAAGCACTACATGATCAGTATTACTGAAAGGCACTATTAGGATTTCAAGCAAGCATGCATATACGTGTTCCCTTAAAAGCTTCTCTAGAACAGTATGCAATTTCTGACAGAAGTATAGAAGATGAACAGCATAAATGTTAGCAATGTGCTAAAAAAAATACGACTCTATATATCTTAACCACTTCTGCTACTCTCAGCGGTAACCCAGGAAGAAAACTCTCTTTAAAACAGAACTATTAAAATAGAATTATCAAACTCAGAAGCAAATCTTCCTCCTCAAAAATTGTGCCTCATACTAACCTTCGGTATAAGATTTGCTGTACGTTTGACTGGTGTACTTACTTATAGTAACAGATATCTGTCCCAACACGAGTCCAAGATGGTCGAGAATTTAATGCTTCTTGAACAGAATACATGAGGGGCTGCATACCTTAAAGAAAAAACGCATCTCACTTTAACACTTAACATTAACCATCAAGATCTTAGCAGTAACAGACAACATCAACACCCACACGAAAGTCTTTGAACTATCTATACTCATTAACTTGCTATCATGGAGTGTATTTTCATGAATGCCTTGGTATTGTACACTCTTTCAGCCAGGGGACAGAAGATTCTTCCCCATCTCCCCTTAACATGTCCAAATTTTCAGTAAATAACAAATTAAAGAAAAAGTAAAATCAGACCTACAGAAGACCAAAATAAAATGTTTAAATGAAAGATGTGGTTAGCATGAATGGTAATCTACAAGAAGTCTTGGGTCCCACTACACCCAACTCACCATTATGAAAGGGATTCAAAGAGAATATTAAAAAAATTTATATTACCACCCATTCAACTGGATAGCTGGAAAAAAAACTGATGTCTAAGAACTTTTTTTTTTTAAAAACAGTAACTCTTTAAAATTTATATTTTTGGAGACTACACTTAGATCGAATACTTAATATTTAGTTGGAATAGAAAATAATACATATTAATTGAACACTGTTTACTAGTTAAATTAGCCAAATATGTTCAAATTAGCCAAATATATTCACTGATTCAGTCAGTGTACTTAAAAAAAACAAAAGTAACCATCAGGTAAGTATATGCAAAAATGAATGAAGATCTAAACTGATGAAGATTAGTAAATATTTAAAAGCATCTTATTACCAGTGAAACTATCTGATATTCTTGGATTTTATCAATGTGAATTGTACAATTATGACAACAAAGAGTATGATGTTACTCTGTCCCAAGAGTTTGAGGTTGAGGGGGGAGAGGCGAGCTTCTCCTCCTCCTTCATAAAGAACAAATTTCAGAAAATCCAGCAAAAAAAAAAAAAAAACCAAACCAAACCAAACCTCACAAAATAAATTGTTTTAAGCTGAATGATGCACACACCCCATCCGCCTCCCAACAAGTGGAAAATAGGCATATTCAGTAAGCCAGCACTTTTGGATGAGGTACAGGCAGCAAACACTACTCGCAGGAGACTGCAAGGGTCACCCACAAAGGCCAACATTTCAAAGGAGACTTACTTTTCCTTCTCAGATAACATGCCTCTCTTCTCACCAATAAGATAAAACTATTTGAGAATGTCTCCACTTACTTTCATATTTGAAAATACACCACTATTTAGAAAGCAATTAATGACAGCTGTCATTCTTCTTGCACCTACATGGATCAGCAGGCTTTGACGCTGTCGCCCTGACAACGGCCTTAGGACAAACCTTAGATGCTGTCACCAGTAAATTTCTTCTGCTTTGGCCTGACTTACAACAAAAAATCATTTAAAAACTGGCAGCCAGTGTTTTAAGACATTTTTTCCCCTTTTCACTGAAATTTGTCAAACATTTTCTAGTAATACTATTAAAAAAGAACCTGATCTGACAACATGAATATATTACTGATCCTGTGGCAGAGGGAAGGAAACAGCTGAGCTGTTTACCACAGGTATTTTTCTACATATTTCTTCTCAAAGCATGGGAAATGTATCTTACCGTAGTTAAACTGACTATTTGACTTTTCACAGTTGATGATGTTAAACCGGTAACTGATGCCAGTTTTCATTCCACTGACTTCAAAGTAAAACCATTGATGATAATGATTACTATTTATATCGGAGTTCAGAATTAGATCATATTCATTTCTAAAGATAAACAAAAACAAATCAGTGGGTTTTTTTAAAGCAGAAATAAAGGCTTTATGTGTGAAAAGAAGAGCTGAATTATCTTACTTTCTGATCTGAATAACTTTGCGCAGGTTTCCAGATTCAAATTTGGAATTAAACTTCAAAACATCTGCTTCCTCTGGTACTGAACAACTATGAGTAGAAAAAGGGACCAAAATGAAAAAAACCAAACTTAATTAGAACAAACTCATTAAGTTTATTTTAGCCCTCACTTGGTAATTCAGAATTTATTTTGAAGCTTCCTCTAAATACAGCCTGGACAGCAGAAACAGCTACATCAGATGAAACTTTCATTGAAGTCTGTCATAATAATACTGCTTTAAGTGTTACAACACAAATCATAACACAGAAGAAGCAGAATAGGCTTACAGAAATCACTGAATATTGTCTTCAGAAGGGTAAAAACCTACCTCAAATTATCAAGGTCATATACAACTCTGTCTATAATGTCATTTTGATGAATCAGTCTTTCAATATCTTGAGAGATCTTTGTCCTAAAATAAAAAGCAGAGTTCCCATTTAAAACGTTGCATACTATTTTCAACCACAAAAGAGGAATTACCTCATACAAGAAAGTTGACATGAAGACAGTGGGACAGATTTTCAGAGAGATCTCAGCCTCAACCCCACTTATGTGCACAAGCTGTAAGTGTACTTAAGTTTGAACACCTACATTCACAGCTGACTAAGTCCAATATTTTTATGTGGGGGAACTGAGTTTTCATGCACACAACCCACTGGGTTTTATCTTACGGAAAAAAACGCAACATTTCATACTTTATACTAGAAGCAGGAATTACTCAAACATTACTTATGTTAATACTTAAATCCAGGACAGCACTTGGTAACATTAGTAACTTACGTGAGTCCTACCATAACTAAAATTAAAGAGTTTTAGAAAGTAGGCCGTGCAGTGAGTGTGTTAGTGCACTAGTTTTTCACCTCTGGAGATCTAGGTTCATTTAGCGACTAGGTAACAAATAAGAATGAATTTGGTGATGTCAGCCAAATGCCAGGTGTATGTTTATCCAGATCATAAAACCATTGCACAACTGGCAGTATCTAGGTCCTGGTTTGGAAAAGTAAGAATTTGCTGCAGTTCAAGAATGAAATATAGTAGCAGAGCTGTGTTGAAAAGCTTGCACAGCACCTGCAATAAGAAGAAAAGGAAGCAGATTAACAATGAAAATAGAGGAACAGAGTGGCAAAGTACGTTCAGGCTGGAAATTCTCCATTTAATTAAAATAAATGTTGTTAACAAATGAGAAAAAGAAGGTAAGTGCACAACTCTAGTGCCTTGTATTAAATCAAAACTAACCGGAAGAGAAAACAAGTCACGAGTCCAATGTACTGACAAAATTGAAAAGATGCTGACTCACCACAATCTATCTGATCAGGTTCAGCACAAGGCAGAACTACAGATTTTTGATCTTGCACACGATCTACACAACTCCTTAGATCTCAGTATGCCTCAGGTCTAAAGGGTCATGAAACTTCCTGTCATCACAGGAGTTTTGCCAAGATAAAATCGATTAATGAGTATCAGGCATTCAAATACTATAGCAATAACCAATGTAGACAAAAGGAAAGAAGAAATAGTTTCAAGATGCACACAAAAAGGAAAAGTAGCACCAGACATTTTCAGGGTCAAAAAAAAAATAAGGAGGTGGGGGGCCGAGAGAAAAGATAATATATTTTAAGATAATTAAAGGAAAAAAATACAAAAACAACACTGCTGATGTGGAGCTCTGTGCTTACAGATTAGGCCTTTGTAGATCCTGATTCACCTCATGATCACTTCTAAGTGTCAGATTATCAGAAAATACTAAAGTGACTAGAAAATACAAAAGCGTGCAGCAAAAAACAACCTAAATTCTTAAGGAAAGGAAAAAACCTAGGAATTTAAACTCAAATATACAGGGTATTGAATTATAGAAGTCCTTCCCTAAAAGGCAGAATAATATAAGCCACTTCAGTTATTCTCAATGACATTTTTCTAAACAATAGTAATTCAGTGAGACATTTGGAGAAAATTACATGTTACTAAATGTAAACAAAACCCAAAAGCACTCCAAAGCACAAACTCAAAAGCACTGCATCTCTGAGCATATTGCTAGACTAAACGTAGGAAGAAAAAAACCTAACTCCCCACCTCGGCTCCCCCCCAACTTTTTCTTAAATTGTAATTTGGATAGATGGATTAAGGCAATCATTTGTTTTTTAAGACAGACTTAGCTGATGAGCAGTAACTACTTACATTAAGGAGAGCACAAATCCCACTGAACGCCAAAAAAGTGTGGACAGAGCCCTGTAGAAAACTTAAAAGCTTCTCCATGTCCCCCTACCAAACTCATTTTCACCACCTTCCTGTAAACTATAAATTCCTAAAAACATTAAGCCCTCTTTAAACAGGTTCCCTTTTCAGAAATTTGTTACATTGCAGTAACAAGACTGAGTCACTTGTAGAAAACCGAATGCCTTGAACAGTGTGCCTTTAAAAGGTGATGCAGGATTTTTGATTGAAGTTTACCATTATTACTTGATATTTCAGTATTGTTTCACACAAGGCCTAAAAAAGTTACTTTCAACATAGAAAATACAACAAAAATAAAACATTTTAAAGTTAAACTTAAATATACTCTAGAATTACCTTCACAGTTTAGAAATCAGCATTATGTACAGACACACAAGTACTGTTTGCTGGTTAAAAGTCAGAGTTAATAAAGTGCTTTATATACACAAGAATAATGAGCATTGGAATTACAAATTTTATCTGGCTTCATTGGATTTTACTCAGAATTAATTAAGAATTACTAAGTACTACAAAAACATACATGAAGATTTGCAAGATTTTCTTAAAATGCAGTTCTTAGGTGATTTCTGACTCAGGACTATCTCCCTTCTAATTCAGCTGAGTGTATTCAAGAAATAAGGTTATAGGCAAGATTCTTCTTCAACATTGAATGGTGCTTCCTAGTAACAGTATATTCAATACATCACTAGTGTTTCAACACTTGGTCATTTCACTAGAAAGAATACTTTTTTACAAAACGTGTGAAACAGCTAAAGGATTTTTAATTACATCACGTAAAGACACTTAGTCTCTTTATCATTTTAATAACTAAATGTAAATATGAACAATCTCATGAAACTAGTTGAAGTATGAAGCTGAAAGCATTTACTCTAATAATTAAGCAAGTGATAAGTATTACACCTACTATTATGCGTTCTGCTAACATGCTCATTTGTCTTTATAAGTAACTTACTATCCATATGAGTCAGCTCATCATACTACCTCTGCAAATTATTCTTAAGAGTCACATCACCCTTCCTCATGTTCCAATACGTCTCAGTGAAGAAATAAATGGGTGTGTTGATGTATTAGTTTTTGTCAGTTTATTTTTCATTCTGTTTATTGTGCGTCATTCTCCAGGACCTAACACAAACTGCATCCTCAGCATTTGTTACCTCTAAATTCTGCTATACTGCAAACACTAAAACAAACGTTTAAGTATATTAATATTTTTTCATTTTTCACACTACATTTTCCTGAAAGACAGCTTTGTTAGAACCACAATGAGAAGAGCTGACGTACCTTTAAACCATTAACCGTCCTATCTTTGCTAAGACTCGAAGAGATCATTCAGGTTGGTGGTTTTCGTGTCTTGGTTTTTTGTTGTTGTTGTTTTGGGTTTCGTTTTGTTGTTGTTATTTTCTTTTTGTGTGTGTTTTTTATTGTTGTTGTTGTGGTTGGGTTGTGGGGTTGTTGTTTGTTTTTTGGTTTTTTTTTTTTCCAAACTACAGAATTGAGATGGCAGATGGTGGGAAGGCAGAAAGGGAGGCTATAAATTAAACAGTATTTAGAAGCTGAATTACAGAATTAACAATTACAGAATCAGATTGTGTTCTTGTTTATGGCTCTGCATTGATCAATGACGACTCACCTACCTTGAAACTGCTTCAAACTATTCACAGAGTCACAGA
>VWYH01007444.1:530-47107 GCA_013399365.1 Pampusana beccarii | reverse complement strand
TCCACTCCCTTAATCATCTTTACTACTAGTATGCATCAATCAACCCTACCGTATTCTCTGTTGAGGTGATTTCATTGTAATGTCTGTTATAAATAAAGGTTTTTCACCATCATGTGCTTCCTCACTAATTGAATTTTAATGTTACAGTAATACCTGGGACTAATCAACTTCTTTCTGATCTGCAGCTAAGCTTCAGTCAACAGTGACCTTTCTCACTGCAGTGATTTCACTGCATATTAGTTGCTGAACTGAGAAAATGGTGCTTATTCCTCAGGTTCATTCTAATTAAGGATTAAATAATTTACACTGATAGTGCTGACCATTTCTGTTCATGAATGACAAACACGTTAGTAAAATTATTATCTTATTCTTTTTGTCATACTTGTACATTCTGAAACTCCAGATTCCTAAGCAATAGGATGAATCTGCAGGATTTTAGGACTTCTATGACTGCAGGCAGTTCACTGTGAATCAATAATTTTGATATGACTTTACTTTTCATTCTAGGTGAGAGAATACTACTAGTCTGATGGTTTTTAAAATGAGTTGGGAATAGCCTTGGCTTGAACTGAATTAAATGTAGATACCGAATTGGGTATATGCTCAGTGAACTGTTCAGGAAATATTCCTGTTGACTTCAGTTGGCTTTGTCTTGAGTTCCCAGTATGTTTGGTTTAACCAAACACCAACATATTTCACTCCTCCTGCTCCAATTTGGCACTTTAAACAAGTAGTAGTACTGTGGTTATTTAGTAAAAACCATTCTCCATTGGGGTCTTTGAGTGAGCAGAATGAAAGTTTAGGAAGAATTTGGCACCTGTGT
Source organism: Pampusana beccarii (assembly GCA_013399365.1). Taxonomy (NCBI): domain Eukaryota; kingdom Metazoa; phylum Chordata; class Aves; order Columbiformes; family Columbidae; genus Pampusana; species Pampusana beccarii. The sequence continues at coordinate 46,284 of VWYH01007444.1, read as the reverse complement.
TCTGGTAATTTTTGTTTCCACAAGAATGAAGAATTATTAAGTGACAGTCACCTTTGCTGCTAGTCTCAGGAGCCACCTTTAAGTTCACAAGGCTAGTACAAAGCTGCAAGAAAACCAGAAGAAATTACTTGGTGATTTCAACCAATCAAAACTATACAATTTTTCAAATTACTTTTTTTCATGGAGGTCTCATGGAGGATGTAAACATTTTAAGTATCCAGAGAAAACAAAAAATCTTAAAAAACAAACAAACAAACAACAACAAACAAATTAAGGCTTCTTTTACAGAAAGATGACTTCTTATACAAATGCAGGACGAGATTCTGCTCTTCTACACTTGCACATTCAATGTAGCGTCTTCCAACTTACCTATTGTAAAGAAGCCGGGGTCAATTTTTCCACTTGTTTTCTGCCCAAATTAGTAATTTGTGTGTCTACTGATAATGTATTCTGCAGAATACCTCATATAAAACTGAGAAGGTAATCTTTCTTAAGTTGCTTTACTCAGAACTCCCAGTTAAGAAAAAAAAACCACAACAAAACAGACCAAAAAAACCTCATAAAGCTGAAGTGTCAAATGAAAACAGAATAATGTTCTTGTATTTCTTCCAGCAGTCTTAAAAGTAGCAGTTGCTTAAATTTCCAAAAGATCCTTCTCTTCTTGAAAAATTCTGAGCTTTTGTGTATAAATCTGGTGATTAAGCATGACTTAAAGTAAAACAGGAATGCTTTCAATGGACTGTAGAGAAATGCACTTTCATGAGGTAAAAAAAAAAAGATGATGGAAATTTTTCTTAGTGTAAATGTTAGTGGAAAACAGTGAATATACTTTGTGGGCATTTTTTAATGTTGTTCTTTCATGTATGTAAAAATATTAAGCTGAAATATTTTGAAAAATCACTTCCTTTATAAAGCATTTATCATACAGATGGTCATTTTCTCACTCTTCATATGTTTTTAGGTAAAAAAATTGTATTGTCTGAGTTTAGAGGGGAAACTACCCTGCCTATTTGCAAAAGCAAAAACTCATCCCCTTCTAAAAATATACATTTAGTTTTTCTTATTAAAATTATTTTAATTCCCCAGACACAGATTCACTCCAACATTTTGTTTGTCGTAAATCTATTTACAGGATCAGATAAGATTTGAGAGTGTTGTTGTTCGTCAGCACATCAATTATGAAAAAAATCCTAAGACCAAGGTAAGGCACAGTGAGCGGACACTGGGTTTTTAAGGCAATATTGTTTTCATTTCACAGTTTTCAATGTGTTATAAGCATATTTGTGCTGAAAGCAATAAAAAAAGTTAGAAATAGTCAAAATAATTTTAGACTGTGTCAGATACACTTCTGTTAGAGAATGTTAATATGAAACATGGGATTTTTTGCAGGGCACTTCTGGTTTAGGAGGATGAAAAGGATGAAAATCAGATGTTTCCTATGACATGCAAGTGTGGCTCAATTCTCTTGTACTCTGCCATTTGCTTTTTTTAACACCTAATTGGTAGCTGATGGACTTGGCTTATGTGATGTATGGCCTGCCTTTGTTATGTGGTCTCACAAAACAGATCATACAAAAAATTCCTTGCTTATATGTTCAAATTTTTTTCTGCTGAGATTCTCCATGACACGGTTCCTTTCGTGACTCAGCATAAAATTTGTAGTGCCACTGGGGCATTAAAACAAGACCTATTTTATCTTTTGATCTGGTATTCTGACCTTGGTAGGTAAGATCTCACTGCTAGTATGCAAGAAATGAAACAACAGCATACCAAAAAATATTAGAAGTAAACTTTGTGAAACATATAATCCACCTCTGGCTCCCTTCTGATGGCCTTGTTGTGACAATAATCAATATTCCATGTTTGGATGACGATTTTCAGACGCGGTGCTTTTTATCAGCTTTCAGAAGCACACATTAAAAGTTACAGTCCTTAATGGGTCTTATGCACGTTGTGTACTTTTTCTTAATTTTGGTTTTGATGGTTTACGCTATCAAATTCAGCACTGCTATCAGAAAATGTTATGCAAAATCAAATTGTTTCATGTTATGAATAGCTATGTTATCATTTGCAATTTGCCCACCCCTGTTAAATCAAAGTTATAGCTCACTGGGTTCAGAGCAGCAGAACAAAGGGGAAATTGAACTCTTTATCTTAATCTCTATTATTAACTATAAATTTAAGGATCTTTCTGTGCTATTGCTAATCCTCTGGAGCATTTTTCTGGAAGGTATTGAGAGCCTGAGAATTTACTTTGTGACTGACGTGGAAAGTGATGGGAAAATATGTTCCTTGAACTAAAGACTGTTAAACTCTATGACACTGTCTGAGGGATGGGAAGGAAGTGAGAACTCAAGACTAAAACCAAAGTTCTATTAGTGTATATCAAAGCACGAGTAAACCTCAGCCAACAAAAAAGAGGGCTATGCAGAGAAGAAAAGCTGCACGTGAAATACAGATTTCCTCAACATTTCTGGAACACGGTGTAATTACCTTCTTGGGTGAGGAGAAGCAACCACCATCACAACCTCCTTCTTGACTGAGCTCATTTGCAAGGCAAACCTGCTTCTGGATTTGTTATTGCAGTGGGAATTTTGGCCAAACACAACTACCCCTACCAAAACTATTGTGTACACAGAAACGTTAACAGGGCATGATCTAGAAAATAATTCTATGTTGCTTAGATAAATTATATAGAGAAATGGCAATATTGGAAACTTAACACTGTATTGAGCTTAATCCTTATTTCCACTGAAGTGTAGCCATCTGACTTGTTTTCTGGAATTCTTACAGAAAAGTGAGGAAATGACACATTCTGTATTAATACATCTATACATTACCACCTTCTTACATGGTCAAACAATTGCAGTGGGTTTTTCGCCTTGTGTGCTGTATGGTGTCTCTAACCACAATTGGAATGTACATTTCGAGAAGCTGGTGGGAGAGAATAATGCTCATGATGTTGAAGTTCTTTCCTCCAAAGGACTTTCAGAGCTTCCTCTCTTAACATTGTAATTGTTAGCAACCATTTTCCTTGGAAGATACACTGGCAATCCTAAGAGGAGATTAAACTATGTACTTCTAGTGATTCCAGAATTTGTTAGAAACCTAAAGAAAGGAGTGGTGGTAGATGTCCCAGACGTCTCTCCTGAAATCTGCTAAGATGAGCTTAGAAGAGCTCCTTGTGAAGGACAGAATCTGTTGTGGGTGGTGTGTAACCCAATCCACCTGCATTTGGATGTGAAAAACTGCAGGTTCTGTATCTGCTTGTTAACTGCATGTGCCCTTGCACTCTGCCAGTGCAACCATCAGCAGGAGCCCTTCTAACTCAGGAACCTGCTCTGTCTACCTTCTGGGAGATGTGACAACCTTTTTTCAGGAAGACAGATAGGAATTGAGAAGGCAACGGAGATGAAGAGCAGAAGCAAAGTTTTGCAAATAAATAAATAAGTAAATAAATAGATGATGAAGGCACAGACACAAAGGGCTGCTAAAATGAAGTTATTATGATAGGATTTGTGTAACACTGGCAAATATTATTTTTCTTTTTAAGTAAACTTATGTGCCTCTAGTGTCCATGAGCTAGGAACATCATGTGAATCACACATTCTTTGATGAATCATTAAAGTTAGTTTCACCTGAACCACTTAATTATCTACATAGCCTCTGTGACTTTGCTGCTCCCAGTCTTAAGCATCAATAGTGTCTTAAAATGCCAGTAAAGGATATCAATTTGATAATGTGCAGCATTATATCCTCTATGAGATCTGCCATACGCACAGAACCAGTTGCATAGTTTCAGTACTAGCCACCACACAAATGGGAAATACTTTCCTGAAATACAAGAAACGCACATGCCTTTCTTCAATCTCCAACTTGATAATGAAATTTGTATGTAAGGGTGTTAGAACTTCTCAGACTATAAATTAAATAGACTTTAATATCTATAGTCAGACTTGATATTTTATGATCTTTGTTATTTTGGAGATATATCTGCATAAGGGCCAGATCAAGAGAACCAAGGAAAACCTTGAGATGACAGGCAATCATGAATTATTGATGACTAGTTGCTAATTCTGCCCATCAGAATGACCATATCAAGAACAAGCAATTTGAGAAGGCTATGTATTTGCAACAACTATAACTTGCAGATGTGGAAAGGGTAGATATATTCTTTATTTATGTTTGTTTGAACGGCTAAACCTTACTAATGCTCTTTTTCAGCCAAAGGTATGTGCTGGAATTGTATGGACTGTGGAAAAATGAATCCAGAGGTCATATGTTTACTCTTCTAAAGGTCTTGAAATCATGTGATTAAAGCTATTATAATAGAAACCTATTAAAATACAATTCAAGGAAAGGGAATGTAATAGAAGAGATAATATAGCCAAGGTAAAGGATCTAAATTAAGAAAACGGAAATTTATGTTAAAAATCAAAAAAGGCTATGAGGCTTTTAGAAGGCAGGCTGGCCAATAAATGGTAACACAGGGAAGGACAAACTTGAATCAGTTTATGGTTATAAAATGTGCTGACTTCATCCTTCTTCAAAGAAATAGTTTTAATAGATTTTTCAGTGTAACTGTACCTTTATTATCTTCAAGAACAAAATTTTATTATTTTTTGTTTGTTTCTGTCAGTTCTTGTCTTCTTTTGTGTAATATCTGAGAAGTGAGTGGAAGTCATACATACACGCACTTTTTATTAAGTGTTGCCTGTCTATAAATAGCAGCGTAGATTTCATCACTTGATATTTGTTTCATGCTCTAAATACATTTGTTCTGAGAAAATGCAATAATGGATTGACTGAAGAAAGCAAATACTGCCTACATAATAGAAAATAATCATGCTTTCTCATAAAATGTTACAAACTCTTTCCTGTTCTAAATGCATGAGAACCTCATAAGACTTATTTTAACTGCTTTGTTTTATTATCGTATTTATAATAACAAATATGTATTTCTCTTTCTTTCTTTCTGGCTGTCACTCTTTCTTATTCTCCCCAGTTACAACACAATCTTCACCAGAAAGCCATTTCTCCACACTGCGATAGTGAAATATCTGCAGTACTCTGGACAGATTTTACCATCTGTCCATCATTTCTTTCTATTGTGTGTAGCTTTCCCAACAAAGCAGATGCATGGGTAGCACAAAAACTATTTTTTTGGGTTCTATTAGTAGAAAATAAAAATCTGTGAGAAAATAGTAATAATTTAAGCCTAATATTGAGGTAATAGTTTTTTAAAGTAAACCTTAATAGTAAATCGATGATCTAGCCAGATAGTTCGAATTAAGAAAGTTGTTAAGGAAAATAAAGCTATTTAAATGTTTAAGATAGAAGAGACTAACAGAAATCTATTCCATAAACATACAATGTGCAAGTAAGAAATGGAGGTGTTTTGAAAACACCACCAAATTGCAAATAAATATTTTTAATTAAAGTAGCTTCTCGAATAGCAATGGTTTCCCAAATTTGTTTTGGTGGAAAACGATGTTAATTAGACATTTATGTAGCATTAATGAATGTCAGATAGATTCAAAATCCATTACTGAGTTGGTAGTTAAATTATTTGGTGCCAAAAAGAATTTTTAAATGTCACTTTCAGAAAATACTTGAATGGTCACAATTTTAAAGATATGTACTGCACCAAAGTTGAGGTATGTATGGAACATTTCATTTAAGGGGTTTTATCTGTCATATGAGCAGCAACCTGGTATTTGTAGAAACTGAGTACAAGAGTCTATTTGTACCTTAACACTTCTCTGTCTTTCCATTAAAACACAAATAATTTGCATATGTAACACACTTCTATAGGCATGTGCTATTAGTAAATGTAAAATAACTTCATTTGTAGAAGGGAATTACAACTCAAGAGCCAAACAGTTCCAATTCTGTAGAAATATTCCTACATTTGAAATATTTAAATTTTAATGCGATCAATATTTTCTTCAAGTATTTCAACCAATACTCTTCTGTTCAAAAGATTTATTTATGCATCCTGTCAAGAATCAGCATTCGCCATGACTAAACAATGTGGTTATAACTATTTACATGTAAGCCCAATGCAGATAGATAGGACACCAGGTGCATTTTGGGGATTTATTATCTAAAATTTATTATTATGATCCTTTTTGATTAAATTTTACGTTGTCCCAACAGCTGGTGGCTGGACAGATTTATTATGCAAACACAATTACTCAGTGATAGTATTATAACTCAGTGTTACTGATTTGGAAATTTCAGGCCTGTATGCAAAATGCTTCTTATTTCCAAATTCTTTCTAAAAGCATCAGTTTCTTGACTCTGGAATATATAAATGATATTAACTCATTGTTTTGTTTTCCTCACTGTTAGAGATCAGTGTTTCATGACCCACAGGTGTCTAGTGGATATTTCTTTAACTTGCTGCATATTATGGTCCTGAAATATTAACTGAGCCAGAGGAAAAATGATACTACTCTGCTGCTCGATAAAGCCCATATCTTTTCCATCACATGCTTTAAAGACGTTACATTTTTTTTTTAAATATGCTTATGGCTTGTGGATATTTATATGCACTTCAGAATTTTAGTGGTTAAAATGAGATAAAGCCACAACCTCTTAATTTCGTTTTTACTGTCTTTTTTTTTTTTTTTCCTGAAACTTAGAAGAGAGTGAATTTTCAAAGTACTTGAGGACATGTGTAGATAGCAGACATTTTCAGAAGCAATTAAGGCCCAGGTAGTGAAAGATCTGTGCCAAAACCTTCTTGAGATAAGTAGGTATTCTATTAGTCAAGACTTTTGTGATTCCCTTAAGTTATCAGTGAGTTCACTTGTAGGTATTAAAGCTACTGTACATACTCTACCCCCCAAACATTAGGATTGATCGTCATAACTCCTGTAGCAGAACTTAACAGTTTGAGGAGAGTTACATTTTTTTAATTGCCTTGTTTTTATAACACTATAGCACTATATACAGTTTTAAATAGGTAATGTAAAACACCTTAAAATTCTAATGCAGAGTTGAAAAGTTTGAAATAACTCTAAGCTCTCATTTTTTTGCTGCAGGGAAACTGGAAATTTTCTTTGTACTTGATCCTGTGTTATAAACATATTTCTCTTAAGTGTAAGAGGATACACTTTTGAGTGTTACTGAAGGTTGTAACAGCTCTTGACAAAGCATTAAACGTGTAAACTCAGGTGCTCTATTTAAGTGTTAATATAGTTGCTCATAAGATGAGAATATGCAAACACCAGGTCAAATGACTTATATAGGGAAAGAATGTGAGGGTAGATGATTCGGTTTTTTTTTTTAATCCACTCAGTGTGTTGTCCAGGGCACTGTGATGTTCCTCTGTGTTACGATGTCAGATTGGTCATGCTACCCATTAAGCGAATTTAACTTTAGCCAGCTTGTTGGCTGTTGTGAAAGCTGATTTCTGGAAGCTACAGACTTTGTGGAACCGCAAGGTGGATTTTGGTTTCGTGTCAGTAAGATTGCTAGAGTTTAGCATCATTGTAACCATTTTGTTGACTGATTTAAAGATTATTGACCTCCCAACAAAGCTGTGATAGAAATATGTCACAGTAACCTAATAATGTTAATTTACTTCTCTCTAATACAGTAAGTTAACATGTGTCTGTTAAATCTATTTTAATTTGGGTAACTTCAGAATCATTTTAGAGTGAAAAAAGATTAAAATCTGAGAAAATCAGATTGCAAAGATCAAATTGAAAGGACATGCTTGAAGTTGATGTCATTGATAATGAAAGGTGTTGCAGTGACAGCTATAGTAGTGAAGACCTTGTTTCAGTCGAAGGGTGAGCTGCGAAGGTTTAAAATTGCCTACAGTATTTAAGTCTGAACTTTAAATCTCATTTAAGCCTAAACCATAAATTCTGTATTATCATTATTCTTATCGCATATCTGTAGCTTGCATGCCTTTCACTCACGTCAGTGCTGGTTTCCAACCATTAAAGGTCAAATGTTAAAGGCCAAGTTATTGTGGTATTTTTTAATACTGTTGAGATTCGTACTCTATGTTGTTCCTGAAACCCATGAAGAAGGACTGTGAGTTTTCAGATCTGAGCTCTTAAAATAAACATTTTAAAAATTCTTAAAGAGCTGTTTTTAGATCATATTTATAATTTTCCTTTGAACTACTTTTTTTTTTTTTTTTTTTTAGAAAAATGTCACAATGTAATTTTTATAGATGCCTCATGAAGTGAAAAGATTTGAGTTACAATTTACTCAATTTTTTACGATAATTCTGACAAGCTGTTTTTAACTAAAATTTCACAATTTGGATAGTCGAACACTGGCTAAAGCTGCCTAGACAAGGTGTGTAACCTCATCCTTGGACATACAGTAAGTTCTACCAGAGAAGGCTCTGCACAACCTGACCTCTGCTGGCCTTTCTTTGAGTGGCAGGCTGGCCCAGAGGACCTCCAAAGGTGCACTTCAACTTAATTTATTCCATGCCACTTATAATAGATGTCTATCATTTTGATTCTTCTCTTTAGAAGAACGGACACCTTAAACTCCTCCAAAAAGAAATTACAGAAGTAAGAATATTTTCCTCTACCAATTTAAGACCCAAGTTTCTATTTTTTTACAACAGAGTTTAGGGTTTTTAAATTCATAAGATTGTGTCTTCCTCAGCAATTTTGTGTGCTATAGACTATCTATGAAACTAATTTTAGACATACGCTCAGACATCAAGGTTCAGCATGTACCTGCTGGAAGTGCTACAAAACTGCTCATGACAGATGATACATTTGTTATTTGAACAAGGATGCTGTGTGTCAGCACAGCAGTCTTCACAACATATTGCTGGAAACCTGGGACATGCTACAAGGCCTTTTTTAATATTTATTTTGATCAAATCTTCTAGGACAATATAGGTTTTAAGTCTGAAACTATAGACTACCTATATTTACTCACACAACCTAAAATATTTCATTTTAAGTTATTATCTGCTTACGGTTTTTTAGTGTTTTTATTTAGAAATATAGCAACATCTACTACCTTCTGTGTGTGTAGCTAACAAGAAAATGGATTAAGTGTACATAAATACATAAATCAGTACATCCTCATCTGCCTGCCAGGTTAAATGACTACTGCAACTACTACTTCAAGATAGAAAGAAGCAGAATGTGCTTAGTGTACTAAGTATCCATGTTGTGCTGAGCTGTTACGGCAGATGAATGTGTCTTTGTGATAAATGTTTTATAAATCACCAATGGTTGTGCTGGAAATACTTCCCTAATCTTTTGTTGAGCGAACTACTGAAAAATTTTAAAAAAATTCTTGGGGGCCCTATGTCCTAGAAGTATTTTGATATTCCCAGCCCAGCAAGAGCACTGTATAGAACAGCATTAATAACGTGTTTAGCTTCACACTTTAACTGCCTTGAAATAAGTGGGATGCAAGTCCACAGGCTTCACCTGTGGGCTTACTTGAACCAGCGCACCTCAGTGTCAGGACTGGATACATTTTTGTCTCTCTAGTGAAAATGAAATTTGATGTGCTGAAGAGACAACATGTTGTTATTGTTTTCGTACTACCTACATACTATGCCAAAAAGTAACAAATATTTGTCTCCTAATCAGTCCTGTAATTCCAATTTATAGTATATGTAGGGTTTGTATTTATTTTTATAGGTAGTAAAGTATCTATTGCTATGGTATTAATTTTATTTTGGATCTCTTTATGCTTTTAGTGAAATAGCTTATTCATATAATCTAATGAAGTAACAGAATTATGTCAAGGTCTTTGTGGAATTAGTTACATTAATATTGGTTTTCTAGCCTCATTTTTTAATATTAATGTCTTTACATTTTAAAAGCCCCAGTTCTAGCAGCCCAAAGCTCTTAGAATTTTTTAAATACCACGTAACCAAAACCATTCTGATTATAAATAGATGCAGAGACATCTTTTCATGCTGATTTTAAATTTTGGTAGCAAACAAAAATATATAAACTTGTAGAGTGTGCTATTTTAACAAACACAGAATCACAGAATTACAGAATCACAGAATGTTAGGGATTGGAAGGGACCTTGAAAGATCATCTCGTCCAATCCCCCCGCTGGAGCAGGAACACATAGAAATAACTTAATGATGTTTACCATTTTGATGCCACTGGCACTGGCATTTGTATTCTGCATGTCAAGCACTATACGAAATGCATTTATAAAGTTAACATTAAATCAAGCTTTGTACCTGAGGTTTAAATAATAAAATGGATTGGAATATTATGTTGCTTTATATCGTACTTCCTGCTCATACAAGCTGACATTTATTTCTACAAGCAACACTTTTCTCTTACAAAAATTAGTTCTCTGTGTACTATTCATATACCTCTAAACAAAAAAGGGGTTAAAAAGCATTGATGTAAACAGTAGATTGTTGAGACAAAACTGTCTACCACTCACTTTAAAAACCCAAATGAAAACAGCTGTTTTGTAAGAATCTCTCATCAGTTTTAAAGGCTAGCATCTCTCTTTTATAAGAAAGAATCATTCCATGATGGGTTGAATTAAGAGGATTATTATTTTCATCCAAGTCATTACATAAATAGCAAGCTTTCTAAGGAAGTAAACAAAACCAAGGTTTCTGGGTACTTGAGTGACTAAACTAATGTCCTGGTTCAGATATCATGCAACCTGGAGTGATTGCAAGCAAAATGTTACTGTGACGTGGCAAAAGATGATGAACCTACTTCTTATTCTATGGTCATTATATAATTGTGAAAAGGGTTTCAAATATCAGAATCTTCAGAGTGAAACAAACAAAACAACTTGAAGTTCGGAAATCTTGCTTAAATCAAGGCTGCTTCAATCACGTAATGTGATTTTGTTCCCACACCAAAGGACTGAAGGAACTTCCTGTGTGAAAGTTAATGCCACTGTTTTTTCTGGTCATTGGCATGTGTGCGATGTCCACCTGGAAAAGGATCATTCACCAGAACTGATTTGCAATGGTTTCAGCAATAGTTTTGCATAGTGCATGAAAGAGATGCAAAAATGTGAAAACACATTCTTAAGAATTATACTTTATGTTTATGAATTCGAGGAGAGAGCAGAGCTTCAACATTCTTTTGCTTTTCACCTTGTGGAGAAAAAATCAACCTAACACTTAGCTTAATTTGTGGCTAATCTTTCTGCTTGTGTTGTCAAGGATGTGGTCCTAGTGGAATCTACTTAAAGACCTCTTCTGCACAAATTACGTGGAAGTTTTGGACAGATAGCTGGGAATTAAGTAAACAGGGTAGTTTTCCTCATCAGTTAAGATAATCAGCTGTACTGTGATTGAATCATTGATCTCACAGTTCAGTCATACATTAAGATTTCTGGAGTCAATCCCAAAGAGTCCTTCAGTTATCTTTAAGCAGCAGACAAATGCAAATCTTGGCACCTTTTGTCACAGTCCAATGCTCTCTGGCCAGATTATTTAGATATTCCACATGCAGAGGGTATAAAGTTTTACAACAAATTCACTGATGAGTAGTTAGTTCATGTTACACAAGATTATGGTTTAGCAGAGCGATATAGAAGTGTACTGAAATCACAATACAGCACAATATAGCAATTGCAGTATGCAGATGTATCACAATGTAAATGTGATTCCCATCACTGGGCTACATATGCTCACCACCACAATGCTGGACACCCTCACCTTTCAGGAAGCAATGCATGGTTCAAGCCTGCTGCTCTCTTCAAAGCTCAGATTTTTATTTTTTTTTTTTTAACTTTTGCGCTCCTCATTAGGCTGAGCCAATTGTACACTTCCCCATGCTGGTCTTAGCTGGCTCAGGGACCAATACTCTGTATTGATGAACTCAGTGAAGACCATCATTTACACAACCAGCTGAGCCACTCAGGTGATACAAACAGTTAATCCACTTGTACAGAAGTTTATAAAGAATAAAGCCATCTTTCCAGTCCCCTTTCTATTGAGATACTTTTAACTTTCCTTGTGACACTCAGTTGCTCCCCACATTCTTCCTTGAGTTTGATGAATTCGTTACTTGTGCTTATCTCACAGAACCACAGAATCATAGAATGGTTGTAGTTGGAAGGGACCTCTGCAGATCATCTAGTCCAACCCACTTGCTAAAGCAGGTTTGCAGAGAGCAGATTGCACAGGAATGTGTCCAGAAGGGTTTTGAATCTCTCCAGAGGAGACTCTATAACCTCTCTGGGCAGCCTGTTCCAGTGCTCTGGCACCCTCAAAGAAGCTTCTCCTCATCTTTACATGAAATGTCCTATGTTTCAGTCTGTGCCCGGTGGCCCTCATCCTACTGCTTGGCAGCACTGAAAAAAGTCTGGTACCATCCTCTTGATGGCTACCCTTGAGATATTTATAAGCATAATTAAGATCCCCTCTCAGCCTTCTTTAGGCTGAACAGACCCAGCTCTTTCAGTCTTTCTTGATAAGAAAGATGCTCCAGACTCCTAATCACCTTTGTAGCCCACCGCTGGACTCCCTCCAGTAATTCCTTGTCCTTCATAAACTGGGGAGCCCAGAACTGGATGCAGAGCTCCAAATGCGGCCTCATCAGGGCAGAGGGGGAGGATAACATCCCTCAACCTGCTTGTTGCACTCTTTTTGATGAACCCTAGGATACCATTGGTCTTCTTGGCCACAAAGGCACATTTCTGGCTCACAGTCTACTGTTGCCCACCAGTGCTCCCAGGACTTTCTCTCCAGTGATGCTTTCCAGCAGACCAACCCCTAATCTTTAGTGGAGCCTGGGGTTATTTCTCCTCAGGTGCAGGACACTACGCTTGCCCTTGTTTAACTTCATTAGGTTCTTCTCTGCTCAGTCCTCCAGCCTCCAGCCTCCATGTCTCTCTGTATGACAGCACAACCTTCTGCTGTATCAACCACTTCTCCCAGTTTGATATCATCAGCAAACTTGCTGAGGCTGCACACAGTCTTTTCATCCAGGTCATTGATGAACAGGTTGAACAAGACCAGACCTAGTATGGACCCTTGGGGAGCAGCACTAACTACAGTCTTCCAACTAGACTTTGCACCATTGATCAGAACCTTCTAAACTCTGCCATCCAGCCAGCTCATAATCTCTCTGTGTATTGATCCAACCCATGCTTCCTGAGGATGCTGCGTGAGACAGTGTGAAAGGCCTTGCTGAAGTCAAAGTGCACAACATCCACTGCTCTTCCCTTGTCTACCCAGCCAGTTATACCATCATAGAAGTCTATCAGTTGGTCAAACTTGATTTCCTTTTGGTAAACCCATGCTGACTACTTCTGTTAACCTTTTCCTCTACATGCTCGGAGATGACTTCCAGAATGAGCTGTTCCATCACCTTTCCACGGATGGAGGTGAGGCTAACTGACCTCTAGTTACTTGGGTCATCCTTGCCCTTTTTGAAGACTGGAGTGACAATGACTTTCTTCCAGCTCTCAGGCACCTCTCCTGTTCTTCAAGACCTTTCAAAGATGATGGAGAATGGCTTTGCAATAACACCTGTCAACGCTCTCAGCACTTGTGAGTGCATCCTGTTGGGGCCCATGTATTTGTGGATGTCAGTTTGTGTACACAATCTCTAACCTGATCATACTCAAGCAAGGGGAAGTCTTCCTTTCTCTGGAGTTTCTCCTACCTCCAGGGTCTGGGATTCCTGAGGTTCAGACTTAGCAGCAAAGGATCAAGGCATTCAGTAACTCTGCCTTCTCTCTATCATCTGCCACCAGGGCACCCACTTCTTTCAGCAGTGGGCCTACATTTTCCCTGGTCTTTCTTCTGCTGCTGATACACTTAAAGAAACCCTTCTTGTTGTCCTTGACATCCCTGGCCAGATTTAATTCCAAGTGGAGCTTAACCTTCCTCACCACATACCTACATACTCTAACAGCCTCCTTGTATTCCTCCCAGGTGGTGTGTCCCTTTCTCCACATTACATAAACATCCTTCTTCCACCTGAGTTTTGACAGGAGCTCCTTACTCATCCATATTTGCCTCTTACTCTCTTTACTTGTTTTCTTGTTCACAGAGATGCATTTGTCTTGAGCTTGGAGGACGTGATGCTTGAATTTTAACCAGCTCTCTTGGACCCCCTCCTTCTAGAGCCCTAATCCATGGGATTCTTCCAAGTAGGACCTTGAAGAGACCAAAATTAATCTTCCTAAAGTCCTATATTGTAATCCTACTTGTTGCCCTTCTTCCTCCACTCAGGATCCTAAACTCAACTATCTCATGGTCTCTGCATCAGAGGCTGCCCATAACCTTCACATCCCCAAGCAGTCCTTTCTGGTTTGTTAGGACAAGGTCCAGTACCACACCTCTCCTCTTTGGCTCCTTGACCACCTGGGTTAAGAAGTTCTCATCAGTGATTGGTAGAATCTTCTTGGACTGTGTGTGCTTAGCAGTGTTTTCTTCCCAGTAGATGTCAGGGTGATTGAAGTCCTGCATGAGAACCAGGGCTTGTGGTTGTGAGGCTACTTCCAGCTGCCTGTAGAAAGCCTTATCAACTTCCTCTTCCTACATCACGTGACCTGTAGTAAACACTCACAATGGTGTCCCCCTTGTTAGCCTGTCCCTTAATTTTCACCCATAAGAACTCAACATGTTCTTCTTCCCCTCCCACACATAGTTCAATACATTCCAGTTGTTCTCTCACATAAAGTGCAACTCCTACCCATCACCTTGCTGACCTATTTTTCTAAAAAGTACAGAGCTTTCCATGATGACATTCCAGTCACGTGAGCTGTCGCACCATGTCTCTGTAATAGCAATGAGATCATGGCCCTGCAACCACATACAGGTCTCTAATTCTTCCTGCTGATTCCCATGCTATGTTTGTTGGTGTACAGACACTTCAGAGAAGCAATCAAGAATGTGGGTTTCCTGTGAAGGGTGCAGAAGTACCCTCCATAGCCATACATACCTTTAAGGAACTAAGGAATATTTATCACTGCTCTGGTAGGCCTGGCTTATCCCTCAGTTGGATGTGATGGCATGAGCATTGTCACTTTGGACCCCAGTCCCTGAGCCTGCCTCACCAAGTTGGCCAGCCTACTGCCAAAGATTCCCTTGCATATTCCAGACAGGTGAATTTTATCCCTCTCTAACAGGTTGTAGTCAAAGAAGAATGTCCCATTGTGATAAAAGACAAAATCCTCAGAATGGCATCAGCCTCAAAGCCAGGAGTTAATGTACACTACATGTGTATTTCTGGCTGCACCCTTTCCGCCAACTGGAAGATAATGTGGACACCATCATTTTTCACTTGCTCCCCAGAGCTTTATAGCCTTCCTTGGTCCTGCCCAGGTTCTACCTTGCAGTGTCACTCATGCCCACATGAAAGAGCAGCAGTGGATAGTAGTCTGTGCTCTTGACAAGTTGTGGAACCCTCCCAGCAACATATTGGATCTTAGCTTTTGGAAAGTAGCATACCTCTCTTGATTCCCCGTCAGGACGGCAGATGGGTGCTTCAGTGCCCTTTAACACACTATGAACTATCTTTGTTTTTATGGTATTCACTGTGTGCTGCTGATACAGTTTCACTTTGCAGACCTTGCTCTATTGTGTACATATCTGTTAAAGCTTCATATCTGTTTTCAGTTGTGATGCTGGAGGTTGGAGACTGACGTGGAGTCCTGCTTTTGCAGGTCACCAGAGTACAAGGTGACTCATTCTCTATGGTGTCCACTACAGGAGTACAGTTCTGAAACCAGCTATGTATCTACATCTCAGGTCCTTTAAAACCATGCATCCTTTTAAATGTTCCCAGCAACTCAGCCACCAGACGTTAGCAGATCACCAATCCATGCACACTTTGTATAGGAACTCGTTTTTTTTCCAGGAATAGGGTCTGGGCACTCATTGCAACCTACTGCCTGTACTGAAGTCTCCTTCCTTACCAGTTCTGTCTGGCTGGAAGCATGAGACATCTCAGGGGCTTTCTCTTGCATGAGCACTGTTTTTAACTCTGAGGCAAATACTCACCTTAATGGCAGATATCTTGAGTACTACCTTGAGCTGTGGAACTACGAGTAGCCTGTAGTGCCCCTCCTGCACGAACTGCTGGGCAAACTGCTGCGCTCTGGTTTGCTCACCCTGTTCACTGTGCTCCTGGGTTCCTGCACTACCCAGAACCATTTAAATCTCCCACAATTTCTCCTGGCAATGCCAAAGCCTCATCAGGCATTTGGTGCTCCATTGCACATTTCCCTGCATGTAAATTTGGCTTCACCTCATAAACAGTTGCACAGTTGCTATTTCCACTTTTTAGTTTAAGTAGCTCTCAGAAACATTGATTTTTTTTTTTCCTTCAGTATTTACCCTTGGAGTTTATGTATTCTACTCTTGGAGCTACTATCTGGAATTAAGAGGGAAAAATTTTTCAGGATATAAATAAGTCCATGCACTGAAGAGGCATGTCATATGAAAATGATGGTGTGTGACAATATAAATGTAGATTACAAGATAATGTGCACGTACTTAAGAGGAAGTTAAACTTGCACTGCAAGTCTGCATATGTTCGAAGATTATTAGTGTCTGGCTTTTCAGATTTGAGCGGGGTGGCTGGGTTTTTCCATCTGAATTTCATTTTAACTCTAATACTCAAAGTGAATGTGTTAACCAGCCTTTAAGCCTGACTTGCATGTAAATTGCTTACAGTGATCAGATAATAGCTATATAGCTAATCATAAGACTATTTAAGAAAACCCTCTAATATAAGAAAGCAACAACTTATAGTGTTTCTGATGCAGATATTTTCCAGGCACTTCTTAGCAACATTCCTGCATGCTTTAAATAGGAACATTCCAACACAGGGTAAAATTCAGTATCTCACTTCAGCATAGTTTCACTTCATGAACATAGGTCATATTGTTTGAATGAATAGGTCTAGTTGTATTTAATGTCAAACCTTTGTTTTATAAAATACTGACGTTAGTCTGCAGCAGTGCCCTGCTTTTCTCAGATTTGTTGCTGAAGATTTAAATACTGGAAAGTGGAAATTTGGCGTCTATTCAATCTATGTGTGCTGATTTCAGCATTGAGTTATTTATTTCTTTGTGTGTGTATCTGTAGGCTTCAAAAGCTTTCAAAGTCATGCTGCATCAGGATGTTTAGCTTGTGCCAACGTACTATTGATAGTATCTTTCATTGTCTCACACTGCATCTATTATCTCTGTGGAAACCTACCTTTTTCGAAGTGATAGCATTTCACTTCTGAGAGGACAAATGACTGCAGCAAGAAGAAAAACACTGAATTACTGGATTTTAAACTATAGGTTTTACACTATTACTCTTAGTTCAGATTAAATTTTATGGAGGCATTCACAACATATTAATATATTACCTGAAAGTCATGCAGATAAATTGCTGTAGTAAAAATCTGTACTCCAGAATCAACTTCTGCTATTGCTCTTACACACTGGATATTGGTGACTGTGTAAAATGTCAACGTTAGTTCGGCCCCTTTCAAACAACCATGTATTGTCATTTTTCAAAGTCAAGTAAAAGACTTCTATTCCCCGTTTTGATTATGCGATTTTTACTTAAGGTTTGTGCTTGGCTTTGAATTACCATATGTTTGTAGGAGTATGATTATTTTAAAATAGAATTATTTTGCATATGAAATAATTGCTGCAAAGATAGTTCTTGGCAATTGTTAGATATTTAGAATTTACTTATGCTTAAGGGCACATTTAGCTTGATAATAGTCTCTTAAAAGCAGAAAGTAGGTCACATTGTCTAAGCATCACTAAGATACTTGGCAAAATTCAGTTTTATACTTTGATAATGACAATATTTTTGAGGAGCACTGTAAGCTACCTCTGTAATTAAAGTTTGTTAAATCACATTAGGCTAGGTTTGGCATAAGGGAATGTTGCATTTGCCAAAGTCTGAAACAAACTTTAATTTAATCCAGAGTGTTAATGCAGTTGATTTCTTCAACACTTGATGTATCAGCTGTTTATTTGTGATCATCATCACTGGATATTTTGAAATGGGGAAAATAGATTAATTTTTAAAGGCCATTTGCAAACCAGTGATTACCTTTTGGGGAGATCTACCACCAGACTGAAAAAACAGAAGTGGAGAACAAAACCACTCCTTCCTCCAAAGAAAACTCAAAGGGGTATCTGATGTGCATTATCATACCCATGCAATTTTTTCCACTTGTAATGAACCAATGAGCAATTAAAATATTGAGGCAAGGCTCACATCTATTGCTATGAAATCAAAATAGAACAGCATAACCATTGAATACAAACGAATTTGATCCTCATTGTATCACATTTCCTATCACCTGAAATTATCTGACTCAAGAACTTCAATTATACAAATGATATGGTGCACTTTAGGTATTTAGCATATTTTAGTGACACTTCAGGTGGGAAAATAGCCCTTTCCATTTCAACATGGGGTAAGATTGAAGGATCTTGCTATTCTCCTTGCCTTTTACCTCTTCTCCCTACTCTTTATATGTACAGCATAGTTTTTACCATTCAGTGGAACTCTAAATGACAATTCAAATACAGCAATATAGATATTTTGTGCAGTACCTTATGTCGTTTATTAGCCCTCCTATCTCTAACACTATGCATTATTCTACTGTCTTTTTCCTCAGCTGTTAAGCTTGAAGCCAGTCTCAATAATTACTTCGGCAATTTTATTCTTTGTCCTAAGAGGATTTTTTCCATTTGTTAATTCCACTGTCAAATTTGGTCAGCACTGAAAACAGTGCACAAAAAACAGTCCCAGTAATGATTTCTATTAGCTTGTCTGCAAGTTGGCCTTCTTTTGCTTCTACTCTGCCATTCTATTAAGAGGAAAAAATACAAAAGTCTGATCTGAGGTTAGTTGGCAGAAAACAGAAGATATGGTGGCACATGGGGAGCATATCAGTTAAGTAACACTGATGGTTCAAATTTGATTACTTCAATTTTTCCTCTTTCCTCAGGCATTACTATACAGTTACTACATGATTGAAAAAGGCAGGATTTTAATGTTAGGACATATAGAGTAAAAGATCTTAAGCAAGCTTGCTAAAGACAATGGGTTACTCCAAAATGCCTCATTAATCTCTGTGATATCTATCTTGTTATCCTCCATACATCTGTCTTTTCAGACTCATCCAATTTGGGGCATTTTTCAAGTTTTGTTGTTGTTGTTGTTGTTTTCCTTGACATATCAAGAGCTGAGAATTTGATGACTGAGGATGCGGTAAATATGTATCACAAATTATGCTTGTAGCTTAGGAGTTTGTGTATTACTGATAATGCCTTCTGAATCTTCCTAGTAATATTACCTAGCCCATTTCCACAGCATTTATTAAGATAATTTGACTGTGTTTTACAAACTGGAAATACTTGCACTGAAAAACGCTTATTAATCCTAAAAATCTATTGGAAAAAAAAATCATGTACTATGAAATGACTACTGAAAAAACCCTTCATTTTTATTTATTATTTTTAAGAAGAAATGAAGTATGGTATTTAATAAAGTAAATCTGCTTGCATATATTTTTTCAGAAGTAATTTGTTTTCAGTCATGTTGTAGAAGTTACAGTTACTTGTTAAAGAGGTCAGTTTGCTATTTTCATAGTGTTCCTTTTGGTGCAAGTAGACTACAAAATACAGGGAGATTTAATATGAATTATCAATGTAGATTTCTGAAAGTGTATTAAAAATTTTGTATGTGTACATGCAAACAATCAAAGGGTGGATCACTTCATAGGCTTTGGATCATTATACTACTTTTCTACCCTTTAAAAAATATATATTTTAGAACCTACATGAGCAGGAACCAGAATATATTATGTTTTATATATTCTCTGAAGCAGATTGTCTCGTCAATCTTGCTGAAAAGGCCTTTCATGAAAAAAGAAAATCTTCTTCCCATGAGAAGAAATTTCCACTCTTCCTTAAAACTAAACTACCTCAAATCTACACTTATTTTTCATAAGTAAGTAAATAAATGAAATTAAGCTTTTTCCCTGGGAGAGGAAAGGCTTTGAGGTCACTGTGTGTGAGCAATATGTGACAGGGACTTTTAACAGAGGTGTCACCCAACTTTAGACATTTAAAACATACGTGTCTAAATCTAAGGTACTTGTCTGGCTTGGCACTGCCATGATCAGAGCTCAGTTCCACAGATGCCATCCAGAGAAAGAATCAGCTGCCCAAAGATAAGTATCCACACATGCATGGGATTATTACTAGAGTTCATGTGAAGCTAGAAACAGTTCTTGTTTTTCTTTCAGTTTTACAGTTCATGTTGGTAGAGAAAGAAATGGGAAAAGTTGTGCTTTGCTTGGGTTATGCAGAGAGCTTTCAGAAGAACTGAGAATAGAACCCACTTTTTGACTTCTGTTATACTTCTTCATCTTTTAGAAGAGGATGGATAGGACAGGAGACTGGATAGGAGACTACATGAGTAGATTACAAGTGGAGACAGATCCTTTCTGAAAACTGTAAATCTGAATTCAGAGGAAGAGAAAAAGTAATAATTTTGTTTATGACCTTTTCAGTCACTTTGTTTAATAGAAATTTGTATTTTGAGACAAAATAGTGGTTTTGGACTACAAATTGAAACTCAGATATCTAAGCCAGATGTTATAATCTTTCTAAAGCTTTAAAGGGTCAGTCTCCAAAACGCAGATTCTTTTCCAGAGAGCTCAATTATGAAGAAAATTCTGAACAACTGCATTAACTTCTTTAATAACTTCTTGTCTAAAACAAAGATAAATTGATTTGTGCTTCAGAGCTGAGCATGCTATGGATGGAGCTTGAGCCAATACTCAGATTGAAATTCCCATCATATTCCCATTAGAGTTTAGTGACTTTGGATTTTTTTTTAACTTTTGCATTTACCTTTTCTGTAGGAGTTCCTTTTTCCAGGGATTTAAATATTCAGTTTGTTTTCATTAGTGGGATATGCTAATTTTCTTAATTTATGTTTTGCATATTTTATTTCTCTATATATATTAGCAAGGCTCTATTATACTTATTGTTCCAGATCATTAGTCATTAATGTTCCATAAAATTAGAGGCTACCAATATTTAAGTATCTAAGCTGTGGTATACAGCAATTTATCATGTTTTCTTACCAATTGCATTGATCTCATATGTCATTTAAGGCTTGATAATGATTAAGAATATTTAATAAATTCCGACTCACTTTAATAAATTGACCTTAAATTTACTCAGACTTTACAAAGGACTTCTAATAATGAACAATTTGAACTATTATAGCTAAACTGAGAAGATATTCAGATGAGGATAATGTTTTCCTCACACTTTCGGTAGCTGACCAGACTCCTACTCTTATTTTTAAAGTATTTCCTTTAAAAATATTTGCTTATTTTTTTTTCCTTAGTCATGATAAACTTTGTAGAAATTTTGTTAACTGAGAGGAACATTCCTTCACTCTTTGAGACATTATGAAACTTGTCTAGCCTTTGTCCTTATGGGTTTGTTAACACCAGATCTTTAGCTTGGAAAGAACAGAGAGTTCAAAAAAGTAACTTTCTTATCACTTCATGTTAATAACAACAACAGAAACAGATACAGATGCGCGGATGTTCATGCACACATTGCGTAATGTGTATAAGTTTTATCATTACTGGCTAACCGCAGAGATTTTAAGAGGTTGGAGAGACATAGGTCTTTTTCAAACTGACACGTGTTATACAACTAGGTTTAGGACCTGCAGCAGAGCCCTTCTGATACCACCTAGCTTCATGTCTAGCGGAGTTAACGGCAGGCATTAGGATCCAGTCACACTTGTTCTTCTGCCACTTGGCCCTGAGCAATGTAAAAATTGCCTGAAAGACAAGAGACAGTTTTGGGTAATGAAAAAGTCTTTGTGTTGGGCAAGTCTGCAGGAGAAATTTCCTTTCTTTGGGCATTTTAAAGGGTGTGATTGATACAGATATCTGGCTAGATTTTAAAGCCTGATCGTTATAAAATCCCTGAAGGAAGACAACACATATAACTGCTTATCTATGGGCATGGCTGTTTCCACTGGTTGCATCTGTTCTAACTTCTTCACAGTACCACCTGGGTGGGGTAAAACATGCCTATGGTTCTATAATTTTTGTGAACCTGGTGGCATGCAGTACTTGGCAAACCTTGAAATATGCATGTACTCCACATTTTTTTAAATACTAAGAGAAAACGATGGAAAAAAATATTTTTCAGAAGGAAATTAAATGATGGACCAAAGTTGTCCTCCTTGTGTTTGCGCCTTTTTCTTGGGCTTGACAGTGCTGGGTTTCTCACCTCAACGTTTTTCTGTACGGCCCAGGCTGCATCAAGGAACTACATCCCTTTTTTGACTGTGCAATTTTCTTTGAAGATTGTATTCATTATAATAAACAGGAGTTTTAGGTAACACATTTAAATGTAGCCTTATGAATTAATTCCTTTTTAAAAGACATAGTAACCACCACAAAAAGGATAACAGTAGAAAGGCTGAAGTGGTAGTCAAAGAAGGAAAATCTTTGTTCAAATCAAAGAAGCATAGATTCCTACTGTGATTCTGAGTTTTCAAGTATGTCATGACCTTACATTATTTTACATGTCTAGTTGTAACCTAAGTAACCAGGTATCCATAGTAACGTGTACTCCAAGGCAACTGTTTGATCAAAATCTTTTTATGATCTGATTTCTGAAGTTCTGGTACACTCTATTACTTATTTCAGGATGATATTAAACCCCAACATTTCCATTTTTTGAATATTCTTTATTACACCACAGATTACCTTTGCCAGAAAGTATCTTCTCACAGACTTTTTGCCCTATAGATAACAGGTATGGCACTGTGTGTCACTGGTGAGGGCAGAGATTGCTGTATCTTACAGCACATTGTGTGTGTTGAAAGTTAATACATATCAATTAAACAGCATAGTTTAGAATGTAACACATGGATGTGCTTCTTTTAATATACAGTAAGAGTCACTTATTAAACTAAAAGCATATTTTCCTCTACTATGCCAAAATAAATAGTTGAAAATATTATTATAGATGCATTCATGTTAAATTTGCCACATTTTAATAAATACAAAGTTTTATAACTTTGAAAACAACATAAAGTACTGAACTTCTAAGAGATGGTTTGTACATTTTGAAATAATAAAAAAATGACAAACAACAGTGTGGGCACACAGTATAAAAATTAGAATGCAATAACTTCAATCTAATAATTTACATTCTGATATAGAGTTATGTTAGAAAACATTTTCTGCCCTGAAGCCATCAATGTAAGCATTTTAATTCAGGGAAAGATGAAAATGCTGAACATCTGTTGGATTGGTTGTGCTTACCATCCTCATGTTTCATAAAAGTGGGAAATGAAGTAAGTTATAAATTACAGGAGAGGATATTGTCTGTAGAGACACAATCATCAGGTTTACTGCCCTGGCACTTTAGATTGGTAGCTGCATGCTTTGGTGACTGGAAGATTTCTGGATCATATGTTAGCAATCAACACTTAATTTAAAAATTAGTATTGTCTCTGACATTCTCTTCCATATACTATACAGAGAATAATATTTGTAAATCTAAATTAATTTATTCAAAGCATATCATATTGCATTTAATAAAAATAAAGAGTCACAGCATTTTGCTAGAATCTGTCACCGTAGATTTCTAAATTTCTTATTACAAGAAGGTAATTTTTTCCTTTTTCCTTCAGCTCTTAGGTTCTTCATTTTTCAGAGGAAAAAGAAATCTCCACAATCCACACCTAATTTAATATTGAAAGGTTATATATTTGTATTAATAATGGAGTATTTATTATTAATGAATTTTGTAATTGCATAATATTGCCTCAGGTGATCTTTTAACATATTAGATATTTTATTTCTGATAACTTTTCTCTCCGATGTGTTCAGAGCTGATATTGTTTTACCTTCTGCATATCAAGTTTTTTTTAGTCCTAATTCTCTACAGTTTTATTTCCTTGTTATTGCACTGCAAACACAGAAAACAGGAAAAAAGTGCCCACTAGTCGCCCATACTGTCACAGCGGTCAAGGTTATGGATGCAATTTAAGAACATTTCAGAGCTTTCACCCATATATTTCTGCTGCATAAACATATACAAACCACTTTTCCCCACAAGCCATGATAAATCTATGACTTTAACAACCAGCCTCATCACAATCATTGTGATTTACCTGTTTTTATTTTTTTTCATAGCAAATGCTTTACCTTGCTTAGGGTAACCTGGCAATGGTTCAGGTATATTAAATTTCTTTATTGATTCTCAGTACATCTGCATGACTGTACTGAATTTGAACTCAGTGACTTGAAGAATCAGGTAAAATTAAGATAAATACCTTTGGAATCAACAAAGATTATTCGGTTTAGGCTATTCAGTGATATTATAGCTCTGTTTTAACTTCTGCGCTACTCGGCTCAAAACCAAGATTAACAGACCTAATTGAAAAGAAGGAAGCAGTATTTTTTATCTTTTTTTTTTTTTTTTAGAGAGATTCCCTTTTCTGTATATTGTGTTAGATAGACTTTTCTGCGGGAGCTTAATATGGCTTGTTCAATTAAAAAGGTATGAAACCTGCCCTACAGAATTGACAAACCAAATTCAGAGTTTATGTAAATAAAAGTGCATGGAGATGACAAGGTTACTTACCCATCAATGCATAGTGAAAATAGTGGATGTTTACTGCATTTATTTATTTACTTGATGGGAAATTCATATAGATTGACCAAATTTAGACGACTTAAAATTAGAACACAATAAATAAGCAATAAGCTCTTTCAATCCATTTGATGCTGACTGAAAAGCAGGCTTAATTTTTAATGTTTGTTATGCTCTTGCATAAAAAATGTAGCTTAATGTATGGTCATTAATGACCATAAATGAATATAAGTGGAACACATATTTTAACCTGGATGAAAAATTGTAAAAGAAATATTTTTTTTGTTATAATGCTTAAAGCACCTTTTTAAGAAGAGTGAAAAGTTACTCCATCACAGACTTGGTTATAGAAAAATACTAACTATATGAAAGTGTGAAAACATTGTGGTGACATCTTGATTCTGGTAACTATGGATAAATACAGGTTTTGAAGAGGTGACTAATATTCCTTCTCAGTAGCTACTGCTCATAGTGCTCATTTTAAGGTTAGAATCACCCAAACAAATGAAAGGGATACATCAAGTAATTTCTTTACAATTTATAACAACATACTTAATTCCTGTTGTTAACTAGAATGCGGTAATGAATTACACAGATTTATTTCTCTTTATGGTGGCTTATTTCTGCAAGGAAGGGAGGTAATCTCTAGTCTCTTTCTTCTCTTGCCTTCATTCAGATCATTAAATTGTACAGTCTCCATGAGAAAGAAGAATATACTGTATTGTTTTTCCTTTATGCGCCATGAAGTTACCCATCATTTGTAAGATCAAGAGAAGTCCTAAATCAGAAAAGAACGAGGCCAGGCCTGTGGTGCATTATGTAGTTTTACTAATAAAGAATTCTTTGGCACAATTTTTGAGAAGAAAAACTGAACCAGTTTCTAGACAGCAGTTCTGAAATGTTGTTGAAACACTGCCAGTAGAAAACTGCTTTTCAATTTAGAATTTAATTGGTGGAATAAAATTATATATTCCACATAAGAAAACATTTTGGCTTGACCTATAATGAGGAGACAAAACTCAGGTTAACAATACAATGATACAATGACAGCCTAAGGTAACTCTTGAAAAGGTCAAAAGCATTACTACTGTGGACATAACTGGTCTGTGATGTTCTGAATCATGATAAAAAATCTCTGGAACAGCATACAGATAAAGTAGCTGCTTAAAGATTTCAAGAGCTAACACCTGAACACACTATATATCATGGTATGCGATAGCATGTAAGTGAAGCCCAGTCTGAAATAGATCTATTCTGAATTCAAATTGAAATTCAGAGTATATTGTCAATTAATGAAAAATCCTTTATTTGCTTATTTAGAATTTGCTGTCTTAAAAGATTTTATTACAGACAAAAGTGTTAGTGAATATAAAGAAGACATACATTTTTCATACATTCGGGATGTTCACTGGTATAATATTTCTTACCTGTCTTTGGAATCTTTTAATCATCATCACAATAATCAGAGGCGCCACAAAATTTTCCTTTATTAATCTTGCTTTCATAGAATCATAGAATCACAGAATAGTTTAGGGTTGGAAGGGACCTTCAAAGTTCATCTAGTCCAACGCCCCTGCAATGAGCAGGGACATCCTCAACTAGATCAGGTTGCTCAGAGCCCCATCCAGCCTGACCTTGAATGTTTCCGCTGATGGGTCATCTACCATCTCTCTGGGCAAACTTTTCCAGGGTTTTACCACACTCGTAGTAAAAAAAAATTGTATGTTATATCTAGTTTAAATCTGCCTTCTTTTAGTTTAAAACTGTTACCCCTTGTTCTGTCACTACAGGCCCTACTAAAAAGTCTGTCCCCATCCTTTTTATAAGTCCCTTTTTAAGTACTGAAAAGCCACAATACTGTGTCCCCAGAGCCTTCTCTTCTCCAAGATGAACAATCACAACTCCCTCAGCATTTCTTCACAGGGAAGGTGTTCCATCCCTCTAAACATTTCTGTGGCCTTCCTTTGGACCCTCTCCAAAAGGTCCATGTCTCACCTGTACTGAGGACTCCAGGGCTGGATACAGAACTCCAGGTGGGGCCTCAACAGAGCAGAGTCCATTCATCCCCCAGCTTGTATTGATACTGGGGGTTGCCACTACCTATGTGCAGGACCCTGCACTTGGCCTTGTTGAACCTCATGAGGTTCACATGGGTCCACTTCCCAAGCTTGTCCAGGTCCCTATGGATGGCATCCTGTCCCTCAAGAGCATTTCGTACCTCCTGAGGTATATCTGAGTATACAGAGGTGCATCAAACTAAAGGACCACTGCAGAAGGTTAAAAGTCTCTTACAATCTTAGAATGTCCACATAAAAATTACTTAGTATCTATATTATACTGAAATAGAAGAAGAGTAACTGATTAACAATCAATGAAAACTGCTCGCAAAGTTTATATAATACTACAAATATGCAGTGTGCTGTTATTTTAACATATGTATTGAAAAATTCTGAACAATAGCAAGCCTGTTTTTCAGCTTGTTGCAAATACAATCAGGCAGAAAATAAAATACGTTGTCCATACTGCAGAAAAGTATAAAATCACTGTTGATACTTAACATGCTTCCTCTGTGCTCACAGGACTTCCTGGCCTGGAAGTCAGACATATATACAATTGCTAGAGAATTTGTGGACAAATCGCGTGAATCATAGGCATCTGGTGCGATGTTTCTAAATATTTTGCTGTGTTTGAGAGTGCAGAATTTTCTGTTAAAATATAAAGCATGTATAGGTGGTTGATACTACAGGAAGGTGTTATTTTTTCATGTTTAAAAGCTTAGACATTCAAAGATGTGGAAAAAATGGAAAGTGAAGAGGTAAAAGTAAATGACATGTATTTGTGCATATTCTGACCAACAACAAATCTGAACAGAGAGATTCCCACTGGTGTCTGCATAATTAACATAGAAAGATACATATTGGCTTATGAAATACCTATGGAAATCTGTTATCTGATTAACTAGCAGAGTTCTGGTCTGATTACAACCATACTTGGGTACATAATGACACAAAATACAATTATTAAATAAGATAAATATGTTGTGTACAAGATTGAGATTATATCTGAGCCTAAAATTAAAACTTCATTTAATTGCTATGTAAAATCTTTGAGTAAGCTTTAACAAGGCTTAGGGTATCTAAAAATCTCTCGATTTCATTCCCTTCCTTCTCAAACAGAGGATGTCAAAAGTTCATTTATTTTGCTATTAATGCTCTCATCAGCCTTTAATTTCAATGCTGATCCTGACAAAACACTGGAATTGAAAGCAGTAAGTCTAAAAAAAGAAGGAACATTTCAAGTGTTTGCACAAGGTAATAAGCAGTTAAAGGTATCACAAGCAAACGGTAGCACGGATCCTTCTCTTTCCCTTCCCCTTCCCATTTTCTTTTCCCTTCCACTTCCCCTTCCTATTCCCC
This sequence comes from Pampusana beccarii, assembly GCA_013399365.1. Taxonomy (NCBI): domain Eukaryota; kingdom Metazoa; phylum Chordata; class Aves; order Columbiformes; family Columbidae; genus Pampusana; species Pampusana beccarii. Next base: position 18,241 of record VWYH01007444.1, on the reverse strand, counting down.
TTCACCTTCCACTTGCCACTCCCCTTCCTTTCCCCTTCCCTTTCCTTTCTTCTTCCCCTTCCCCTTTCTCTTCCCCTTCACTTTCTACTTGCCCTCCCCTTTCCTTTTTCCTTCCCTTTCCTTTCTTCTTCCCCTTCCCCTTTCTTTCCCCATCTCCTTCTTCCTTTTTATTTACTTTCTTTAGTCTTTTCTGTTAGAGTATTTGTTCTTGGTAATAAGAAAACAAGGGTGATGGTGAACTCTATATTACTGACATTTCATTATTCTAATTCCCAAAGACATTTTAAGCTAATGTATCTTACTGTACTGTGTGTCAGTACTAGAAAGAAACTATTATAATCCTTTGGTATGATCATTTACCATCTGTCTCTGTCATCACCCTAATTGCATTCAATGATCTCATCTCCTGACAAACGAGGTCAGGTACAAAAAAACTCTGTATCTTACATGTTCATTTTCATAAACACTAATCAACATAGGGATGAAAAATGGGCTTGTCACCATTGAATATGCATTGAGAGTAAATATCAGAAGCTAAGAAACAGTTGCTGAATGCTGATTTAACAGGGTTACATCTCTGGCTCCTCTTTCCCTATTAATGAATAACAAGAACTGCTGCTGCATTCTATGCTTAGATTTAAGTCTGTTGTGTCATTGTAATGACTGACAGCTGCAGTGTTAGTAAAGCTAAAATAAAGAGAAAATAAGTAGGATGTACACGTTAGAAATATCTGATAAAATTCAGTGATAATTATCATATGAGCCACCATGTCCGAAAGACAGTTTTATCAGTCAGGTGTGCAAAAGCAGCACACTTGCTTTGCATGGATCATCTTTTCCTATACCTTGTCCTGTACTGTCATTTCTACTGGCAACACCTGGTAGATTGGCTTTGTAGCTTTGTTACTACTCTGCCACAAGCTTTTAGAAATTATAAGTTAATGTCTGGAATTCATGTTGATATCATTATATGTGCTTAAGTCCTTCCACTCCATTGACACCAGGTTTAATCCAAAATTACAACAGTGAATCCCGCAAAGCAGTAATTTGGATTTACCTTGGTCATACACTAGCTGATCATAGCATGGGTCTTAGAAGATAGAGAGCAACTGAAGACAGTCTTTCTTACAATGAGTAAGATGGTACCTGATGACAATGCTCACTCCAGGTTTTGCACCAGCTCCTGCCTGTGCCACCGTGTGTCGCACACGTAGTGTAACTGCCAAGTTTTTGGCAGCCCTGCTAGGTGGCATCTCCTTTGAGGACTTTCTTAGGTCTGCACTCCAAGTAGACTCTGACCCTTTATCCCATATAGCTGGTATGCACAATTTCAGCTAACCCCTCAGGTTTCCAAGATCAGTTTAGAGCCTTGGGTAAACAGGCCAGGCCAGGCCAGGCCAAACTCCCTGATTTCTACATCTCTGCACTAACACTTACAAAATCACAGGATGGCTGATGTTGGAAAAGAGCTCTAGAGTCCATCTGGTCCAACTCCGGACTTGCTGAAGGGCAGGCTTGCTTGTAAAGTCTGAAGCAAAGAGGGCATTCAGTACCTGAGCCTTTTTCATATCCTGGGGCCTCCTGCCACATTCAGGAATGGGCCCACATTTTCTCTACTGTTTTCTTTTCCACTTATGAATTTAGAGAAGCCATTCTTGTTGCCTTTGGCATCCCTTGCCAGTTTCAATTTCAGGTAGATTTTGGCTTTCCTAGCCATGCATTCTTCTGCATGGTCAGATAGTGTCTTTATAATCCTCCCAGGTTACTTGTCCCTGCTTTGACCTTCTTTATACTCCTTTTTTGTGTTTGAGTTTTCTTAGGATGTCCATCTATGTAGGCCTTCTGACATGTTTACCCAAGTTCTTGCTCACTGGAGTAGACTTCTTTTGATAAAGCCTTGTTAAATACTCTTGTTAAAGCCTGCCACCAGCTTTCACACCCACAATCATTTTTTTCTTGTTTGTGAGTACCGGGTCCAGCAGAACACATCTCCTTATTGGATCCTCTGTCTTTTACATCAGAAAGTCTTTGTTGATGTTCTCCAGGAAACTCCTGTGTTGCTTATGCCATGCTGTGTTGGTTGTCTGGCAGGCAGCAGAGTGGATGAAGTCCTCCAGGAGGACCATGGCCTGTGAACACGAAGCCACTTCAAGTTGCCATAATCCACTTATTCTTCCTGATAAGAAAGCCTGTAGCAGGCACCCAGTACATTGTCACCCTTACTGGTCTACCTATGAATCCTTACCCATAGGCTCTTAGTTGACTTCTCATCCACCCCCTGGCAGAACTCCATGCATTCCAGCTGTTTTCACATAAAGCACAACTTCCTATCCTGTCCATCCCAAAGAGCGTGAATTTCTGCAATGCAGCACTGCAGTCACACAAGCCATCCCACCATATCTCTGTGCTCCCAGCAAGACTGCAAACCTGCAACTGCACACAGATTCTTCATTTTTATTCCCCATGCTGTGTGCATCAGTGTGCAGGAACATCAATGAGGCACCCCAGGATGGTGAATTCCCATAAACAGCTGGCCTCATTCCTGCTTTAAAACCCACTTCACCAGGTCAGCCATCCTGCTGGCTACCTTTGCTCCACTGTGTGAGGTTGATCCCACCTCTCTCAAGCAGATGTTGATGCTCAAGTAGCATCACAGTCATAGAAACCAAAACCCCGTTGCTGATGTCAGCTCTGTAACCAGTCGTTGACACACAGTGTTAGTGCTTTCTTAATAACTCTTTTGTCTTACCAGCAGGATTAAGGAAAACACCACCTGGGCCCCCATAGCACTGATTATCACCTCTAGGGCTCTGTAGTCACTTTTGATATCATCCAGGTTGCTTCTGGCAGTATCATCAGCGCCTGCATGGAAGAAGAGTGGGAATTGTAGTCAAATGATTGGACAGGCCTTGGCAGTCTCTCCACAACATCCTGTGTCTGGCTTCTAGCAAGCAGAAATCCAGTGGTGGTGTTTACTATTGCAGAGTACTGTTGATTGGAGCAGAAACAGTAACCAGATTTCAGTGGTAGGCGAAATGACTCGCAGGTAGATCATCAATCAGTGTGAGAGTTCGGGTAAAAGGCACTGCAATGTGATAAATATCTATTCACTGTAGCCTTGGCTTTCAATCAAGGCAGTAGGAGTAGGAAAAGAATGCAACTTTGTTAGAAGGATTTGATATACTATATTACGAAACACTGAAATACAGTACAAATAATAAAAATTTGGGGGTTTTTATTGCCATGCCTTTGAAGACTCCCATCAATAATTTTTTACTGCAACAGATCTCTTTCCTAGGTTAAGAATTTGATTTCTTAACACATTACAGTATTTAGTATTCTCAGGTAGAATAATGATCTATACATCAATCAATTTGCCTGAGAGATCGTGTTTCTCTGAAGGCTTTTTATCATCATGGACGAGTTTCTTCTCTTCTGCTGACTTCAGAGTAACCTTCAGTAATGACGGGTAAAGAGGTTAAAGGCAAATTTCTTATTAGCCAAGGTACTCAGGAAGCCAAGGTACACTGAAGAACTGTAAACCCCTAACATTCATGAGGTATATTGCCTCAAGAGTGGCTCAAAGGGCTATGAGTACCCTTAATTTACTGAACAGTGAACAGGTCCTGTCCCTGGACCTGCCCATGTGCAAAGGTTTGGTATGGAGATGAATTCTCAGTTATTCAGATCTGGGCATGAGATTCATTATTCCTTGACTCTGTAATGACTACAGCTTGTTGACCTAATGCCAATTGTCTATAAATTGAAAATAGCTTTTGGGTATACATTGGCTTTCTAGCCCTGATAGACAACTGCATTAGTAAAAATATTTGTGGACAGAGCTTTTCAAGGGTTATGTCTGCAACTGGAAAGTTTTACTGATTCTGGTGTTTATACTTTTCAGATCACTTATTGTTTGATACCAGAATGATAATCATTTAATGAAAATGCTAAGTTAAAAGAGTAAAGAGGGAAGGAGATCTGAAACCTTCTTAATTGCACAATGACACTAGCTCATACATGTTTGAAAGAAAGATGAACGTTAAAGGAATGGGAAAAAGAATCTATAGGGGTAATATCTGACAGGATTATTCTTTGCTTATCATAATCATGCACAAAAGTTACATAAAATAGTCTTTGACTTCTCCATTTCATTACATTATCTTATAATGACTATTTTTCCTATTCTTCTAACAGTGTCTAGGACTAGCCATTTGCTAAAGTGGAAGAGCGACTGGTGTTATTTGTTTCTTACCTTCAAATATATTAGTAGGCTACTTTTTGTAGAGTTAGGCTTCCTGAAAATCATGCTCTGCAAAGAATGCTAGACTCAATAAACATTTGTTAGTTCAATCTGCCCCTCTGTAGTGATTTTCTGTGGTAAGGTGTTCACCTTCCTAAGCAAAAGGATAGCAAGCAAAAGGATGGCTTCAGCTCTCACTGCTTGCTTGCACAGTACTGAAACATTAGCCTGAGCAATCACGGATGTTTTCAGGCCGGGTGCAGATATGCAGTTCAAGGTTTCAGTTTTTCTATGTACTTTAATCATCTTAATGTCATTAAACCTATACATAGGCAATAGGAATTACTTTCTCAAAGCCAAAATTTTCATCCCTCATAATCTACGGGAAATTATAAATGCTTCATTTTGATATGGAAATGGGTATGTGTAATGTCAGGCTTAAATAGCAAAAACATTACAAGGTCTTGTAACTTTTAAGAATACATTCAATTTTTATGTGAAGTATTTCAGAGGGAAAATTAAACCACCTATAGTACTTAATGCTAGTATCTCAGCCTGACTTGCAGCACCGGTGCTTGCATATCACCAACACTAATATAATAGAATTGGAGATAGAAACATAAAGCTTTGCTTTGCTGTTTACTCATGCAAGCTGGAGCAATTATTGCTGTAATTTTTTTTTTGAGAGTACTACAGCTGTGAGGAACAGCTCTATTTGGGGCTAATCCTGAAAGGTGAATGTTGCTCATAAATCTCCTGGTACACAGCAAGTGCTGTTTCAGGATTTAGCCCTTTGATCACAGCCAGCATCTCAAATGATGCAAGAGACAAATTTATAGCTTTTCAACATGGAGAAAGGCATGTGTATTCAATTAAGGGAGTCAGTTGTCTTAGAAAAACTGTGGAACAGGACCTGTGGTAATTAACTTGTTTGTGAATTAAAATGAAGTTATTGAATAAATTGCTTTGAAATTTCAGAATTAAGCTGAGGTTAATGAATTTTTTATTGCAGATTGGAAAGAAATAATTGAAGGAATTGCTTTTGATGTCTTGCAAAGGAGCTTGTTCTAATTAATTTGTTTTTATTGCAAATAAGAATGAAATTAGTCAATGGATATGGCTTTTTTGGGGGGGCTAGGAGCAGAATTGATTGGCTTGTTTTTAGGTTCTTAAACAATGCTGAAAGGAATAAAATTCTTAGATAAATTACTTTTGTCTCTAATTGATCCTAAATAATGAAACATTCTTTGTTTCAGCTTGGAGAAGAAATACTATAACCAAAATTACTGCTTCTGACTTTTTAGCAGAACCAGAGTTTGCAGTCTATTAGTTTGGGCTTGATATTTACTCAGATAGTAGAGCCTTGATCCCAAAACTTTTTTGAAGAAGGCCCATCTTACAGTAGTTTTGTGTTGTTGAAACTACAATTCTCTACTGTTGGCTATCAAAACCAGTGTATTTCTGCGATACTTTTTAATCTGAGAGATCAAAAAGCTCCTCTTGAGTAAGCTTGTTCATTTATTTTTACATAGAGTTTCCTTTCAAGGTACAGGAATCATATTCCCCATATACAAAAATTGATCTATGATAAAACAAATGCTGTCTGTAGATAGAATTGGTAAATTCTTCATTTATCTAAATTACAGATGTGGAGTCAGGTCTTTTCTCCCTGTCTCAAGACTTCCTAATAATCAATATATATAAAGTAGACTTTCTGTAGAGAAGAAGGATTCTTAGGTGACAAATTCTTGACAACGGCTTTATACTGCTTTCTCTATACAGGTAGTGGAGTGTGCAGTTGCATAACTGTTCCTTGTGTGTTAACCTCAGTTGAACTAGGACTCTCTTTTTAAGTTGAATTACAGAGCGCTACTTACATTGATAATTTTTTTAAAGTATTGTATAATTACTAAGAAAACAGTGTTACAACAATACTCAAGACAGAAAAGAAGACCGAACACTTCCCCATCTATCCCACAATACTAAACCAAAGCAACCAAACCAATAAACCACAAACAAACAAACAAAAAGCTTTGTCTGAAGCTCTACAACGAATACTTTTCAACTCAATGAGAGGTTGATTTTCCATTAACATAATCCTCATCCCTTATGGGTAGAAAACAAATTAAACAAAATATCTGCATCAAATTAACACAGCAATGAAAAGGAAACATTTCCCACATGTGCAATGATCACACTTGAAAACTGATAATTATGTTTTGTAACTATGCTGCCTATTATGAGAGTGAGAAAAACTGGAAATATGTTCTGATATGTGTATTTAATTAAGACATCTAACAGCTTTCAAATACAGTGAATTTTAATTGATACAAAGTTAAGATCCAAATGTTTTGTTGAAAGCAAAATCTGTTGGAAAAAACAGATTTAAAAGCTTTTTTTTTTTTTTTTTATTACTGACCATCTTCTATCTCATTAACATACAAATATGGGCAGAGGCAAATGGCTTGCTGTCAGTTCTTAGCCTTGGGTTCAGATGTCCAGCAAACTTTCTTCAATTCATAGTTACCAACGCTGAAACTGAAGCTTCAGTGTAGCATTGGGTTTGGTGAAGTCACACTGATTTTGGAAAGATCTAAGGACTAATTTTATTGCTTTAGTGTTCGGTTGATATGGAAAATTTTAGGCTTCAGCAACATTATAGGAATCTAAACTTATGTTATACATTTCTTGTTTTTCTCATCTCCTTTTTTTTTTCTTCTGTAATATGCAAAATTACAATTATGCCATTTCTCTTTCTTTTTTTTTTTACTTTGTATTTGGCTCTCTCTGACTGTGACAATATTTAAAGTATCTCATTGCTTGTCTAAGATTTCTTGTGTGAATTCAGTTATTGATTTGTTGTTATTATTCTCTGTTACATTTGTGGATGAAATACAAGTATCGGCATCCCCCAAAGCACTTCTCAGTATACACTGAAATTTGCTTGACACACTTCTGAAACCCGCAGGATAAAACATGATTTGGAAGTTAAGACTGTCCAGATCATCTTTATAAATTTAATAACAGAAATTCATTTGCTTTTGTAGAACATCTCTCCCTCTCTCCATGGACCCATCCCTCCAGAAGCATCATGCATGTTTACCACACAGGAGGCTGAGAAAGTTACTCATATCTGGAGTGTATTTTTAAGACTAAGGACCACCTTACTCTTTTTATTGCAAGTATCCTGCAATACATGCCTAAAGTTAGGAGAACTATTAAAGCAAAAAAGAAAACAAAAAAAACAAAAAAACCCCCAACATCTATCACTCAAGAGCTTGGAGATGCAAAAACTAGAATGACCTTGTTTCAGCCATTTCATTTGTACACATGTAAAGATAGCTTTCTAAATATAGGATACTGTATTATCTTTTCTGCCAAATATCTGCCTTATTTGCACAGGATATATGGGGTTCAAGTAATGAAATTTTGTTGGTGAATTTGGGGTCCAAGGCCATATTTGCTGAACTCTGTGCAAGCCCTACTGTATTGTAAAGATAGGTGAGCTATGAAAAGAATCAAGGGCTCTGATAAGACTCCACCTGGAGTACTGCATCTGGCTCTGGAGCCCTCAGTACAGGCAAGACATGGACCTGTTGGAGAGGGTCCAAAGGAGGCCGCAAAAATGATCAGAGAGATGGAACACCTCCCTTGTAAAGATACGCTGAGAGAGTTGGGATTGTTCAACTTGGAGAAGAGAAGTCTCTGCGGAAACATTACGGCAGCCTTTCAGTACTTAAAAGGTACTTACAAGAAAGATGGGGACAGACATTTTAGTAGGACCTATAGTGAAAGGACAGAGGGCAATGGTTTTAAACTAAAAGAACTGAGATTAAACCAGATATAACAAAGAAATTTTTTTCATTATGTGGTTGGTAAAACCCTGGAAAAGCTTGCCCAGAGAGATGGTAGATGGCCGGCCCATCTCTGGGAATATTCAAGGTCAGGCTGGACAGGGCTCTGAGCAACCTGATCTAGTTGAAGATGTCCCTGCTTATTGCAGGGGGGTTGGACTAGATGACTTTTGAAGGTCCCTTCCAACTCAAACTATTCTATGATTCTAAGAATCTATGATTCTGTGATCTGGTCCAGATAGCTCACCAGGACCAGGGAGATTTGGAAGAGCTGTGGTGTAAGTAAAGACCTGATCAGCCCAAGCCTGGAGCAAGATTAAACAAAAGTAAGTTTTGCAAAACTACAGCAGAAATCTAGTTGAATCAAGTGCTAAACTATAACTAAGGATGCGTTCTGAAAAAAAACCTTGACAATTTCTGCAATGGGTGGTGCTAATAATGCTACTTATAATTCAACTTGGTTTGGAAGAGAAAATTAGTAGATCTCATTGTGGCATTAAAATAATGTATCATGAGTTCACAGATTCTTCTCTTCTACATTTGTTGCGCCACACTGCAGAACAGAGAAGAGAAAGACTTCTATTAAGAGAAGTTCCTTACAGATTTTTCAAAGGGTCTAGAGGAAGCAGGACTGTAGGCTTGTCTGTTTTTTTCAATTTCTTAACATCCCAAAGCTGGCTGGCAGGAATGATCGCACTGGGCTAGATGAATGTTACACTTCCATCACAACTGGGATGCAACAGTATTGCTTGTCTTCCACTGCTGCTTGTAGCTTTCTCTCCAAGATGTGTGGTGGCCCTATTTTTGCTGTAGTGGTAAACCAAGAGGTGCAATGACTTCACCAGCTTTGAAGAAAGCGCCTCATTTGTGCATACTGTAGAGCTGATCTGGTGCCTAAACCTAGAAGGGTAGATATGTTGTATAGATATATAGTATTTGCTCCTGACCATGTGATACAATTAAGTTGTTGCTTAAAATTATAAAGTCTACAGCATAACCTATGCCCCTGTATAGCTAATAACATCTGTGCTCCAGCTACTAGAGAGTTGAGAACCATAGAGTTTAGGACCTTAGGACCTTAGGACCTTAACTGCTTAATTCATTAATTGTACTAAAGATTTTGTGCCATAGCTGTGCTACAACTGAAAAAAAAGGAAAACTTGACGTCGCTGGTTCTTCTGAGGTGTAAGTCCAAGCTGACTAGATCTGAAGGGGAAAAAGCACCATGCTCACTGGATTATAGAACTGTTGATTCACTCTCACTACAGGCTGTTTTACCACTTTACACTACTTCTAGTTCACCTATTCTTTCTGAGTATCCCTCAATAATATTGTTACTGTGGCCTGCTAATGGACCTAAATATACCCCTGAATATTGAATGGGAGACGGAAGTAAGTTACATCCATAATTACTCTCTCTTATTCATTACCCTTTTTGATAGTTGGTCCTGGAAAGTATGAGCAGCAGATTGTATGCAAGGAAGCTCATAGTGCAACAGAGAAAGAAGAGAATTTCTAGACCATGGGAATGGAGGTGCCACAGCATCTTTATCTAAAAAGTCTCCAGGCCTTGTTGCTGAAATTGTCAGGTACAAGGAAATAAGAGTTCTCCCCTGTTTATGTGGATGCAGAATACACTTGCAATATTTTAAGAAATAGATGAATCTCTTGTATATAATAAATGTCTTACAGAGAAGGAGTGCCCATAGTTAAAACAGTGGCATAATAATAAAACTCTCTGATGCTAGTTGAGGAAAGAACAGCAGTATACCAATGTTCCTTGTAAAGAAGAGGAAAAAAGTCAATATTTTTAAAACAAGGAAAAACTATTTCTAATGGAACATCTAAAAAGTTATTTTGTAAAGGTGATTGTAAAATGTGTTGTACTAGCCAGAATTGAACATGTGAACTAATACAGTCATGCATAGCCAGCACACTGTCCTGGTTTTGTTAAAAACAAGAACAGTTCTCTTTTAGTGAATTTTCTTTTCAGCTAAGTTCTTCTAAGTAACTGCACTTTCCTGAAGTTAGCTTCATATTTTTTGAGACACTGTTTGCTCTGGGACTGATAAGATGGCCAATGTAATGCAGAAGAAGCTCATGTTTAGATTTATTACTATGGTAACCAATGTTAACTGATAATGGGACTATTTGCAAGCAAGAGTGGACAGAACAGGTGACTAAAACTGACCAGCTGAGTATTCCATCCCATACACGTCATACACCCTATAAAAGAGAGAGATCACAAGGGTCGCAATCTCTTTGACCATGGCCGACATCTAAAGAGCACCCTGCCACCGGTGCCTGTGATCCAAGGCCTGAGACCTTGCATTCCTGAAACCAGTTCCGGTTTGCTGTGAGGTCCTGCCCAGGACTTCCAGGTGCCGGCCCTGCAGCCGCTGGAGCCGTGCCAGCTCCGCCCACTATGGGAGGGGTTAAACACTGTTCTACCCTGGGACATTCAAGATTGGGTTTGTATATTTTGTACATTTTCTCTATTTATTATTCTCTATTTATTAGTAGTAAAGTCTTCAAAACCTTTCCAACCTGCAAAGTCTCTCTTCCTTCCTCCATATCCTTCTTATCACTTTTTTCTATATAAAGAGAGGGCATCTGCCACCGTTTGTTGTCGCCTTACAATTAAACCTTGGCAGATTAATTGGTGGCCCGTATGGGGAAAGAGAAACCATACAGGGAAAGAGAAACCATATGGTGAAAGAGAACATACGGGGGAAAGGAACAGAAGCCATACAGGGAAGAGAAACCATATGGGAAAAGAGAAGAGAAACCATGACACAGACACAGACAGACTACGATTATTCAAACGCTTCTAGAAAATGTGTGAAAAATAGAGTGAAAATATACACTACAAATTTTCCAAAAGGTACAACAGTGCTTGTGCTATTTTTTAATAGTGAAAAGAATAGAGAAGCTCTGATTCATTCAGCCAGGTTTGAACATGTAAGATGGAAAACCAAGGAAGAGTTTGAGGAAGATGTTAGAGTCATCAGAACATCTTTGATATGTTTGATTAAAACAAAGGAAAGATGACAATTTTTTTTTTTAATTTAATTAATGCACAAGAGAAGAAACAATGAATTTTGTATGTTAAAAAAGGAAAAAAAAAAAAGAAATGAATTAATGTGTGTAAGGTAAGAAAATTTCTCTAACTACTTATTGGAATGTTTGGACTCTTTGTGTTGAGCTTCTTCTTGCACGGACTGCAGTTCCAGAAGGGACTGAAAATTAAGAGTAACTCTATCTGAAAAAATAAAACATTTGTGAAAGTGCAAGCAAAAAAAAAAAGAATGTCTGCTGTTGACAGAGGATCTGTCTAAGTTGCCACACATCACTGAAATGCCATTTCTAAGTGTTATTCTCTCTTTTGCATGCAGCTTTTGCTTACACATACAGCTGTTATGTTACCTATTGAACTGTGTTTATCAAAACCCACAAGTTTTTGCCCTTTTACTCTTTCATTTCTCTCCCCCATCCCACTGTACAGGGAGTGAGTGAGTGGCTGTGTGGTGTTTATCTGTCATCAGGAGTCATGCTGTCAAAGAAATAATTTTTTTTGTTATTATTTGGTTACAGGAAGATACTATTGAGAAAACTCCTAAATTAACCACAACTTTTGGAAATATTTATCAAGCACTGCCAACTACTACCTGCAAGATTCTACAGTTCTCTGGAGTTACTTCTGATTGTATTAATATTACAAAGGATAAATACAATACTATAATAAAACTTGCCTTTTTATTACCAACGTCAATCCACAGTAATGTAATGCACTTTTTTAAAGCTCTTTAGTTCAAAGACGTGAATTAAAAAAAAATACATATTTAAGACTGAATCTTCCCTCATTAATATGGAAAAAATGACTCTTGGGTACTCAATAGACAGAGAATAGGTGTTGGAAGTGCTTTAATGAATAAAGAATTTGAACAGAGTACGGTATCTGCTACTGCTACGTTACTCCTAGTTGTTAGCAGCCCAACTCCTAAAATGTAACTGGAGAATGCAGATGGGTTTGATCCACACAGCACAATCTAATTTGGCTTGGGAAAACTATTAAAAGCTCAAATGGGCTACAAGGACATGTCTTCTGCACTTGGTAGGGCTAACACTTGGATTCTAACATAACTACCCTATGGCTAAAAAAATACACGAAAATATTTAGGTGATGTACAAATTTTCAAACCAAGAATGTAACGGAGGCACCCAAAAATGACTCCAAGCAACTGATAAGCTTAAACCAACTTTCATTTGCAGCTGAAACTGAAACCAAACAACAGTCCAAAACCAAACAACAGAAACGAATGAGAAGGAGCGGTAATCCAAAGTCAGTCAACACTCAGATCCGCAGGTTTGATATCCAAGTCAAGGATATTATTACTACATGACAATTACCCAGGAACAGCATAGGTTGGGGGTGGACCTGCTGGAGAGGAGCATTGCCAAGAAGGACCTGGGAATTCTGGTCCACAACAGGTTAACCATGTTTCAACAGTGTGCCCTTGTGGCCAAGAAGGCCAATGGTATCCTGGGGTACGTTATGAAGTGTGTTACAAGCAGATCAAGGGAGCTTATCCTCCCTCTCTAGTCTGCCCTGGTGAGGCCACATCTAGAGTACTGAGTCCAGTTCTGGGCTCCCTAGCTTAAGAAGGACAAGGAATTACTGGAGGTGGGCTACAGTGGTGGGCTACAGTGGTGGGCTATGAAGATGATTAGGAGTCTGGAGCACCTTTGCTATGAGAAGACACTGAGAGAACTCGGGCTGTTCAGCCTGGAGAAGAGAAGGCTGAGAACGGATTTTATCAGTGCTTACAAATATCTCAAGGGTGGATGTCAAGAAGATGGCACCAGACTCTTCAGTGGTGCCCAACGATAGGATGAGGGGCAATGGGCTCAGATTGAAGCACAAGAGGTTCCATCGGAATATAAGGAGAAACCTGTTTACTTTGAGGGTGACAGAGTATTGGAACAGGCTGCTCAGAGAGGTTGTGGAGTCTCCTTTTCTGGAGACATTCAAAACTGGCCTGGACACTTTTCCTGTGCGATCTTCTCTAGGTGTACCTGCTTTAGCAGGTGCAGTGGCCGAGGCGATCTCTAGAAGTCCCTTCCAACCTTAATCATTCTGTCATTTGTGTGATTCTGTGACAACACACAAGAATGATGATCTAAAACATGCACACACTCACTCCAAGATACAATTGCTTGCCCAGGATGGGTAAAAGCTCACTCAAGGATATATCCAGAAGAAAAAATCACTAAGCAGAAGGTGAGGACTCTCAATCCCAGGAAGTTTCCTTAGGTGGCATCCCTGACCTAAGGGGAGAGGTTCTGATCACAGTCTTGCTTCTCTGAGGAGACCACTCAAAAAGTATCTTCATCAGGGGCCCCATTTAAAGCCTGCTTGGATCTGAGCTGTGGTCATTTGTGGGCATGATCCAGAAGTTTCTCTGGGTTGGGGCACCTTGCTGGTTGAGGACTCTGTCTGTTGACAAGGGAGTGCTGCCCCTCCTGCTCCCCAAGCTGGTCACTGTGCATGACTGGAGTGACTGTGTGACAGCAGAGGATGTGACCAAGTCAGTGCCCAACCAAAGTGCATATGTGACAGCAAGCATGGTGGGGTGCAAGAGTGCATAAACAAGGCATGAGAAAGTCAGCAGTTGCTGTACTGCCTCAGACCTTATCCAGGTGGCTGCAGCTGCCACAGGAAATATTCAAGAAGAGAAGCACATCACCTGAAACTCACCCAAGAATGGATTATCTCAGTGGTTGGTTCTGTTCAGTGAATGGACAAAAACAATCTCCAGTGTCTTTGCAGACTAATGGGTAGGAAAACTGACTAATGTATGCAGAAATTCTTAACAAGTGATGCTGAGGAGGAATTTTAAAACTAAGTGGCACAATTGTGATAATGTCAGAAACCTTTTTTTCTTTTTTTTTGAAAATAAGTCTCTCATACCCTAAACATCTCACCTACTACCCAAGATTGGACGAACTCAACATTATGCTAATATTTAAAGAGGATAGCGGGACTGATAATATACTGCGTATGTATTTTGGCACCCGTGAACTCACAGGGCAGTGTAAAAGAGTAGTGGAAAGTAAATGTCATCAGGAATTAAGGAAAGAATTGTTACTAGTCAATATGAGACTATCTGTAGTCAAATAACTTTGACAATGTTAGAGACTCTTGAAATGGACAGGAAAATAATGGGTCAGCAGCAGCTGTCTGAGAGGTTCTTGGAGCCTAAAAAAGTTAAAACTGCAGAAGCAAACCTAACTTAAATGAGTGTCATTCCTCATTGCATCTTTAATCAAGGTCAGTATTTCTCTGTATAGCAGGAGAGAAACTGGCAAGTGTTCGACAACTGAATCAGCAGAAGGCCTCTACTACCTTTATACCAGCAGATTTCAACTGCACAGGTCACATTCATTATTTACTCTGTCTAGGTTCAACATACCAGTGAACCTAGTGCATACAATCTCTACAGATACTGTTAATAAAGAAAAAAAGATGTCTATGCAAGAGAGTTTTTTCCTAATTTATTCTATCAAGACTACTGGGAGTTTTACAGTGAAAGAGAGATCTTTACTCTTTCTAATGAATATATGCAAACGTAAAAAAATAAGACATGTGCTTCTTGGTAGTAAGCCCTGGGAGTACAGTTTAGAATCTGGATATGTTGGTCTGTCCAAATGTGTTTAGGTCTGTGTTTAATTTTGAAAGTTTCACTTTCTTCACAATAATTAAACCATTGGTGCTATGTGTAGAGGACAAGTACTAATAATTTAATCATTCATATTAAAGAAGAACAGACCAATGGGATTTTCCTGGCTGCTTCCATGCCTTGTCTGATCCTCCTTGCTTTATCTCAATGAGGAATGATTTTTCATTTGGAGTATATTCTCATTTTTGCTTAATGTACCTTCCTTCAAACTTTATGCAGCACAGCAGCTGGATCAAACAATTCTGCTCATTCTTCCTGACTGCTTTTCTGCTCAGCAGATTGGTTGAGGTTTACCACGTCTTTTCATACAGAGCAAAATCACACCGGGATTAGTATAATTCGATCTAGGTAGATAAGAGAAGAGTGTGATTTACCAATATGCAGTATTGTTTTAGAAAAAATAAATAAGAGAAGAGTGTAATTTAAAAATATGCAGTATTGTTTTAAAAAAAAAAAAAAACAAAAAAACAACAAACTGTAAGTGTGGTTTAAAAACAACACAGGCATACAGCTGCAACATTAATCTGTGGGAAACCGCCTGTGCTGTCTACGACATTTGTGTGAGACCAATCTAGACATTTTCCACTTGAGTATAATTCCACGTTCTTAAAATATTTTTCTTAAAAGAACTGGTGAGTTTGAGACTAATGACATATAAAATGTAGAAAGAAACTTCTCCAGGATGATAGCTTTGTCAGCTCACTAATTATTTTTCCTGTAGTTATCCTCTTGTTAAAATAAACATATTGTTGTTAGGTAAACATGGAAAATTCTTAAGTATTTAAGTATGCTTATTATTAGGTTGCTGAGAGCTATATAATGATTTTTATCAGAAAAACTGAATCTTGTTTAACTTGCTTCTCACTCATGCAGTAGCATTAAGATTTTTCTACAGCAAAAGTTTCCTTTGTCTCCTTTGCTGTGGTGTTCAGGAGAACTACTTATTTAAGGTGTTGACGCTTCCTCACTGAAAAACTTTTTAGTATAGCTCCAGCATTTGAACTGTTTCATTTCCCTAGAATGAATGTGTTCTTGTAATATTTTTTTGTCCTTTGTGAAGAAACTCTTAATGGTATTGCTTCCGATTTTGATTGAATTTTTAGCTTGAGAGAAAAGTACTTTCCTTCTAATCTTAAGAAGCTAGAGTAATAAATTTGTGTCAGATACAATCTTTCTTTTTTCCAGGAAATAAAAACTTAATTTGCCAGCAGTTGTGCATGTATTTACATTTATCACCATGAATGGTAAAGACTGCTTACAGCAATAAATTTAAGCTGTGTGGCAGTTTTTGCAGGATTGAGCTTTGTGTGGGTCTACTTCTGAGCAATTTTTCAATCCTGGAACTTTATTTTTATTGATTCTTTTAAGACAAAATATTGGTAAGTCTTATTTTGGGGTGTGCTGAGATCTGGGAGTTTCGAATCCCTACTCGCAGTGAACTATGATAGGTTGCTCTTCTCACTCCCCCATAACATGTCAGAAAATCCAGTGATGGGTCTGGCTATTCTCTTTTAGTCAACTGGCTTATATGAGTTAGGAAGTATTCATGAGGGCAAATAATTTCATATAGTTCATAGATAGTAAAAGAACTTGGAATTTGATGTATCTGTCTTAATTCTTCCTCATGATTGATATGTCTGCTTTTCAGAAATTAAGTAATACTGTATTCCTACACAACCTGTTCATTTAAACATGAAAACATGATTTTTAATGCTTGTGCTGCTGCTTGGAGAACAAGAATTAAGACCAATTCTACTTGTGTGGTTTATTCGTACAGCTGATATAGTCAGCGTGTGGGGTTTTGCAGCACACACACCCGACTGTGCAGTGTTCATGGGGATGCTCTGGCTTTGGAGATCAAGAGGGGCAGCAGCCAAAGCCGGACACCATGTATGGATATTTGTACACATGTATGTGTTGACACTGAAGTAAAATACACGTCGTAAGAAAGGGTCCAAAACCTGCCTTCAGCAGAATCAAGAAACCCTACAGTTTTCACTAATGTCGAATGATTGCATATGTTCTATAAAGACAGCATAGGTTCTTTTGCAGAGCATCTTTAAATAGGAACAAAAGAGCCAAAGAGATTATAGATGACAGCCATTGTGATTTTACAGGGAACTTGTTTAGTTGATTTAGAATAAAAATTAAATTTATTAATGGCCAATTCAAATTCACTTATTTGTTTGTTATTGTGTCCAGATAACTTTCCTTTCTCTTTAGTTCTTGTTTCTCTGCTACATTTGCTTTAACAAGACAAACTGCCAACAATAGAGAAGCCAAGCTCTTTTTGTCTCTTCCCTGGGCACAGAGTTTTCTTTCATCATTCTAGTAAACTTCATTTGCAATTACAGCAATTTGAACTTCTGCTACCTTGAAAAAAAGTGTTCAGACTGCAGACTTGATTTAAGCATGATATGAACAAGGTATTGTCTTACCTAAGACTGCTGAAACAGGATTTATCCTCTACATTTCAAAAGGAGACAGATATGATTTGTCTTTATCACAGCTATTTTTCATTCATGATTTAGACATAATAAAATATA
Source organism: Pampusana beccarii (assembly GCA_013399365.1). Taxonomy (NCBI): domain Eukaryota; kingdom Metazoa; phylum Chordata; class Aves; order Columbiformes; family Columbidae; genus Pampusana; species Pampusana beccarii. The sequence continues at coordinate 858 of VWYH01007444.1, read as the reverse complement.
TATCTTTCATCAATGGAGGTAAGTTTTCAGAGCTTCCTGTAAAATGCAGAAAATCTTAAATATAGGTTCAAGGTACATGAATTTGCATATATTTTGATATATAGTTGTCACGGAGGCACCCAAAGATAAGTTTCGGCGAACAACAAGGTCCAAAACTAACTTTATTCTGGCCAGAAAAGTACCGCCGATAAACTGATTAAAAACGGGGTTTATATAATTAACTAGCACTCCAATAACATAAGATATAGGTTCAGGTATCAGGTTAGGAGATTATTTGGGATACAGCGAAATAAAACTAATGGAGATCCACAGTGTACATACACACACT
>VWYH01007443.1:42443-123524 GCA_013399365.1 Pampusana beccarii | reverse complement strand
TTCCATTCCATTCCATTCCATTCCATTCCATTCCATTCCATTCCATTCCATTCCATTCCATTCCAACTATTGATGTTTATAATTTTTCCCATTGATTTTGCTGGAGTGATTCCTCACGTTCATAGAAAAAGAATTAGTATTTTGGGGAGTTAAAATTGTCAGAATCCCAAAATATAGCTGCATAGATTATATGAATCCTTTAATGCACCTGCTATGCCAGTTTTCTGTATTTGAGTAACATGTCTTTAAAATGTCTTTGTGACGTTTAAGGATTTTCTATTGACTTCAGAAAGAATAAGCCAAACAGTCTTGCTTCAATAAATCAGTGAGCTGTAGTTCCTATTCTGAAACAAATCCAGTTAGAAAACTAAGCTCCAAATTTCTCTACCTGGATACTAAGAAAAAAACAACAAAACAAATGAAACCAAATGAGGAAAGAGGTATGGAAGCATGCATGATGACAGCATTACATGATGGATAGTATCTTGGGAAAATATTAGAAGCTGTAATTGTGATTCGGTTGTGTATCCAAGTATCATTACCTCATTTATGTGTCGTTTGATCAGAGACTTTAACAATGCCTGTATTAGAAGAGATGCCCTGTTTGACACTGCACTCTAAAAGAAGAGGAAAAACGAGCTTTGAACCAATGGCTTGCCTTTGGGATGACCTGTTGCCACAGTACTGCACTGCACGTCTTTACTTCCGATTGCTGTAACAGTAATTCTGAGTCAACTACTCAGTGAGTACTGATTTTATTTTAGGAAAAGAGACATAAAGATATAAACATGTAGTGAGCAACATGCCTAGGTTGGCAATAATCAACTGCTCTGGTGGCCAGAGGGCTCCTTTACTGCTCAAGCTGGAAATGAAGAAAAAAGTAGTCAGACTTCTAGAGGAAGAAGGAAATTTATTTGGAATGCAGTTTCCTTCTGCAATACCCTTAATGGCTTTTTTTTTTTTTTTTTTTTTTTTTTTTTTTTTTAATTGGAGTTTGCTGACTACCTATCCATCTGATTAAATATTGTTATTGGTATGGTCATGATTTACAGCTACTGCTTCTAATTTTACTGCACAGGGACTTGAAATAATAAAGACATGACGATGAATGTACTGCTGACATTCCTTGCAAAGCAGAAAAGAACTGAGACATTAGCAAAGAAGGAAAAATTACGGTAGATTATTTCAAAAGTAGGGAAACTAGTCTTGAAGGATTTCTATAATACATAGCTTTAATCAGTATCTTAGGAACTAATGCTGTCAGCATTTGGGGCAGTTCAATTTTGCATATTGTGACAATGTTCCAAATTCAAGCACTAAACAAAAAGATTTTTAGTTTGATGTTTAAGTTTTGTATCTTAGATATGTAATTAATTATTACCAAAATCTTGGCTATCTGCTCAATCATATTGAATCTGCTTTTATACTTGAAATGTTTCAGTGAAATCTCAGACATCTTATTTCCAGATATTTAATACATCCTACTTTAAAAATTTCTGTGTAGTTTCCTTTCACTTTTTATTCCCTACACCAGAGGAACTGATAAATGCAAATATAAGGTAATAAAATGTCTTAAATAGAAGATGTTACATTTATGTTTTACTTTCTCATAATATTTGCTTCAGGGATTATTATTTTTACTTTTCTCATCAGGCCATAAAGAAATACAGAGACAGTGTTTGGTATATGCATTTGAATGAATGACAGACATTTTTAGAATGTGTTTCCTTATCCTCTTCTGGATCAGTGCCAGCCAGGGAAAAAGGCGTATATTTTAATCTTATAAATATGTATCTGTAATAACTACATTTTTATTGTTGAATATATTTTAGTCTTACAACCTTAAAAGGAGAACTAGCTTCTTGAACAATGCATCTGTTGAGCTACTATGGATTTGTGTCTCCTGACCCGTGAAGTTGACTTTAACTCCATGACTGTAGCTTCCCCTTCAGCTATAGCACTGACAAGGCTCTTCCTCTTTCATGTAACATCCACTTTTTATATCTGTGGAAATCTATAGAAAAGGAAAAGATTAATTTGTCTGAACAATGACAAAAAACCCACAAAAAACCCCAAAGAAACAAGAACAAAAAGCCACAAACAAACTAACCAAACAAAAACCCCGTAACTGAACAACAGCAACAACAACAGCAACAAAACATTAAGACTGCTTACAAAATAAAATGTCAAGTATTTCTTCTCACAGTTTCTCATTTGGTCTGTCTTGCCAGTTAGGCTCCCATTTGACACATTGAACAAAAAGTTCTTGTGCATCTATTCCCAGCATTTCTGTTCATGAAAATTACTAAAACAATTGAACAATCACTCTGAGATTAAGAAAAGATAAAAGGATTCCGCTTCTGATTGCCTGTGCCTCTCAGGCTGTGTGTTGCATTCCTATGGCCGTAGGGCAGCCTGCTGGGAAAGTGCTGAGGGAGGAAAACCTGCAAGGAACCTCCCTGGGGTCTCCCTGTCTTCACTCAGAAGATGCACTTCAGCTCAGACTCTCATCCTTCACCTGCTTGTTCTCAGCCTAATGCTTCACCTACCCTCACCTGCTGGCTTGGCTTCCTGGCTTGGCCTCGGACCTGCACCTTGGCTGGGGCTGGTGTAGTGGTCACTAGTCCCTTGGCTGTCCGTGGTCATGGTTCTGGCCCCTTTGGGGTGCACTGCGTCTGTGCCCTTGTTGGTGAGAGCTCAGATGTTCCCACATGACTGCCACCCTTAGCTCTACTTCCTGCCTGCCCAGCAGCTAGTCTTGCTGGTTGCTCCCTGGATCTTCCAGTGCAAGGTGAATCAACCCTGGTTTGTTTTCCAGGGCCCATTCATTGCTGCAAGGGACATTTCTGCAATTTATGTACAAGCTGGAAAGGTCAGGAATCCATTAAAAATAACACATCTTAAATCTCCTTTTCATTATCTTTCCCTTATTGTAAATTTCTCTTACTCCTTCATCTTGTGGTGGAATACATTCATTTGTTGCTCTGAAAAATTAAAATATCTAATTTGAAAGCTCTGTGAAGCTCTGAAATTATATGTACTTGCTTCGCTTTTCAATGCTAGTATAAATTTTAAGAAATAAGTTGTTAAAAACATTCCTTCTATGAGAGCTAGCATTAGCAGACTAGGTGCTTCTCCAAGGGGCTTTTGTTCTTTCAAGTGAACTTCAGAAGCTTAGATTAACAATTGCATTCTAAGGAAAGCAGTGAAAAGCTGAAGTTGCTGTGGTTGGGTTTTTTTTTCATCCCAGTTGCTTAAGGCTGTGCATTTTCTGCCTTTGCCAGGATAAATGTATAGTATTGTGAAAAAAATCTGTACTTTCTTCAGAGCTGTAAGTCATAAAGAACTTTTTGTTTTGTGTTGGTAAAATTGCAGTTTCTCTGTATGCCTTTAGAAGAAAAAAGTCATTTATTAGTCACAGAAATTTGTTTCTAACTGAAGTCTACAGACATGCATCTTTTCTTCTACTGGGGTAAGGCTGGAAAGCAAGGAACAAGCTGCACTCAAAAGCATATCTGTACTGCATTTTATTATAAAAGAAACTACTAACTTGGCTTTTCGTGTTTTCTCCTTTATTTGTACTAAATGGCTATAATGTATTCCCAACTGGTTTTGTCTCCTCTTTAAATTTGTTTCAAAACTTTAAAGTAAATCTCGTCTAAATGGGTTTTGTATCTTTCATGTCTGTGTCATAAACTATGTCCATACAAATAGTTGTGTGGTAAAAAAGATGCAATTCATAGATCATTGCTTTCTTGAAACAATACACATGGAAGTCCAATAACCTTTATAATCACTGTTGTTACCTTTAGGCATGAGTATACTTCTTTCAGAAATTTGCATTTTGTTTAAAAGATTTTTAGTGTTATTATTGTTCATTTAATTAACAGCCTTAAGCCAAGTTGATTTTTTCACCTGGGGGCTGATTCTGTGAAATATCGAGAGCCTGTTATGTCCTCAAATGAAATTTGTAACAGCAGGTAGTCTTTATAAATGCAGATTGGGAATAAATGTTCTGAAAAATTTATTAGTCTTGGCTGTGCAATATTCTGATCACTCAGAAGGGCTGAAGCATCTACATGTGGGAACTACATTTTTATTGTGGTAATCAGTCCCCAATGCTCTGAGAAATCTGGCAACTGGATCATCTCAGAAAGTATCAACTAAACGCATGTGCTCCTTCTGCTTGCTCTTTTCATGTATATAAATATTTATAATGACTGTCTTCCCTAGAGATAGAAAACAGTAACAATAAATAATGTAAAAGTTGTCAGATACTTCACTGTTGCTTTAAAGCCCACAAAATCAGTACTAAATACGGATTATAATCTATTTTCACCATGCCCAGGAAATATTATGGGTAAAGCACAAGAATTTTGCCTTGACCTCTGTAAAAATACAGTGAATAGAAAGATACCATGATTAGAGGTCTTGGTCAATGATTGTCGCAAATATCAGCAGCAGGGAATGGAGCTAGTTTGGACTAATGTGTAAGCCATAGAGAAAACAAGTTTGCACGTACTCAAATGCAAAGAGATTGTTGTCCATGGAAGAATGCTGCTATGAGATCTTCTCTACATACAGCAGAAGGTCAAGAGTGTCTGACTTTACATGAAGAATAATATAAACTGCTGAGGAAATGAATCAGAAGAGAAATGTTGAAGGACATGGGAAAGTTGCAGAAGCCTTAAAGAGGAAAAAGAGAAACGAGAAGCACGAAGTAACAAGATGGGTGAATTTATGAAGTATTTCAGCATGTCTGGTGTTTGGGGGTTTTTTGTTTGTTTTTGGTTGGTTGGTTGTTTTTTGTGTGTGTTTTTTGTTGGTTGGTTGGTTTGGGATTTTTTTGTTAGTGTAAGACTAGGGATTATTGCATTTACTGCTTGAGCAAACATCAAGCATCTAATTAACATGCTTTCTCTTCTTGCACTATGATATACAATTTTCAAAACAAAGACTTACATGTATGTAGCCATTGTGTTCTAGAACCTACTAAAGTCAATGCAACTTCTCTCATCTCATTACCTTGAATACTTTTTTTATTCAAGAACTGCAAAGCTCCTTGGTAAGCTATGCTTTTAATCAGAAAACAAGTAATCCAAAGAGACAACAGAAATCCTATCTCGTGATGTACTCAGCATATGCAAGAAGCATAATGTGTTTATGTGGTGTTTCATTTGTTGTAATTTGTTTTTCAGGCAATTGCAAGTTGTACTGATTGTGGATATTATTGCAAGTTAATAGGGAAAAGGAGGAATATGTTGCAAGTTATAAATAATTGATCAGCCCCTACTTGAAGCAGTCTTTCTGGAGCTTCAGAAGCTTTCTGTTCCTGCCAAAACAGAAGTTTTATCCATTTAAAAACAAATTTGAAAAGTACAATTAAATGCAGCAGCTCTTTTAAGGATTAAGTTCTTTGAACTTTCAGGTTTAGGATAGTGACAAAACCAGTTGGGCAAGATGGATCAAATGATCTAAATTAAGCTTTTAATACTCCATTAAGTGCTTTTGGGAGAAGGCTAATACACCTCAGAAGAAAATCAGGTATTTTAGATTAAATTTCTACTGTGTAACTCCCTAAACTTCAATTCTAAATCTAAATTTTGTTTTATAATGTAGGTGCGTTTTAGAAGCAGGGTAAGAAAGTAACACAGTAGTTCAGAGGCACCTGCTTCCTGTTTCTACCCTCCAGCATCAGCAAAGAAATATGCTCTTCAGGCTGTTTTCATATTTTGCTCTATCAATTTTATATGAATGCAGTTTGTTCAGGACTTCCACTGAAACTGTAATACTGCCCTTATACACACATCTTGTACCTTTTGTTGCAGAATTCTTATGGCATTCAGTGTCCACTGTTGAAAGGGGGCTACTCCAGGTGTCACTAGTAATACAGAGAACTGTGGCTGAGTGCATTTTTGGAAATTTGGTTTTGCTTTCTTGTTCTTTTTAGAGTAATAGTAGTTGTCAGTTGTTGAATGCACTTTAATGTCATCTTAAACTGGGAAATAAAAGCAGTCAAAGATATTATGAAACAACTGAGCCATTTGTACATTTATGTCTGGAAATGACGAACATTTACAATTTCCATTACTTTTAATTGCTGTAGAAAATACTCAGTGACTTTAAAAATTAGATATTTGGAGAACAAACAATGGTCTGATATTTCTTTTATCCCCTCCTTTAATTTATCTCCTTTAACTGATGCTTTCTATGTACTGTCCTAGCACTTAGCTGCTTTCTCTAGAAACTTTTTTCAGTGCATTTGAAGATATAAAGCCTAGATGTCAACAGAAAATAACTCAGTAAGCAGAATTTAAATGCTGAAATTCTTCAGCTTTCCTCCATGGTGTCACATGGTAATTATAGTAAACTACAATATTTAGGTATTGTAGGCTTTGTAATGCACATTTACAAACAAAAAACCACCCAAAGTCTTCAATGAATACCTCCACGATTTTAAAATAAATGGTTCTTAAATTGTGAGTAATATGGGCATGAAAATAGCATGAAACAGGTACCTGTATTTTCTTATGCTGTTTATTTGACAGTGCAGTCTCAGAATACTGTGTCATCTACCTTTCTTCAGTATCTGGTGACTTGATGTAATACCAGAAACAACTTGGTTCCTTTTCAAATTGATAACAATGATGATATCATTTTTTTTCTGTTGTTGGGGTCTACATTAAAATACAGTATTCTCTTTTCAGTGCAATTCTATATGCACAAAATTCCTTACAAATACTAAGGACTAAGAAAAAGAAGTACTTTATACCATATACAAACCTTAATTCAATCTTGGAGATGCTCTTGGGGTTTTTCCAGTTCATCAGCCCATCTCAGGTCAGTGAAGCATGTTATTTCCTCTGTTGTATTCTTGGCACATGCTAATGATGAATGTGAAATGTTGTCTTTCTCCCTTTTTGAAGAAATAGGAAAACATAATGAGGAGCAGGTGAACAGATTACAGGATATACAGTAAGGATTTATGTCTGTCTGTGGGAACAGCCATAACATCACATCCTAAACAGACCTCCCTTTTTGACTTCCTGTTCAACATTTCTACATTATGCAATGCAGGAAAGAAAACATGGGAATTAGCCACTGATGTGCATATGGATAAGAGATGGAAAAAGCCTAGCAGGTGGAAAACAAAAAACAGGCTATGGTGAGAACTAACCTCCAGTTTATTCCTACTGGGGAATATAGTTGTGATGAGTGTCAACAGTCCCAGCTTGTCACCATCCTCATATTACTCAAGAAAACATTTGCAAAACTTTCACCTGAATTTGAAATAAAATAAATGATTGTGGGCCAGAGAGAAGTTTATGATGAAGTACGTTCCAGTGATGGTATTGATTAGTCCAGGAAACTAGCAATGAACCTGAATATTTTATCTCCTTCTTCCTTCTTCTTTTCTTGGTGAACTTCAAAGCAAACAAACAAAAAATTTGTAACACTTATGGTGTCAAATATATTAGAAAAAAAAAAGCACACGAAGTCTTGAGGCAACCAGTTTTTCTGCCACTTCTAATCGACACAAAAAGATATGTAAAAAGTTCTGGAAAGCAGTGAAATGAAAGTGATGATGCAGAGAAAGAGAATGATGATAATAAAGGGTGAAAGAGCATAGATGTTGAATAAGGCTCTAAGAAGAAAATCTGATGCAAATCAATATAATGCAGTTAGCTGTGGTAAGACCCTACCCTAGACTGATATAAAAGATTGCAAATCTTTGTCTTTCTTTGGAGAATGCAATCATTTAAGAAGGCTAAATGGTATCTTAATCATAACTTGTGCCTGAATTCAACACAGAGAATGCCTACAGGATCAGAAACAATTTTTGCAAGAGTATAATGTGAACATGCAGAGTGAGGATTGTCATTATGGCAAGACATGAGCTTTATGTAATTCTTGCTCCATATCATGGTTTAAGAGAGTGATGAAAATACTGATTTTGTTTATCCATACAATGAATACTGTGATAGGAGAATATCATTAAGATCTTCTAAAACTGTGATAAATGTAGATCATATGTACTACTTAAAATTATTATGTTTCTTAGAGTCTTTTGCTGACTACCGTACTGAACTATAAAAAATAGTGATGCCACAACAATTCCTACATATAATTGTAAGAGTCAGTCTGAAGAACAGTATTCGCCTAAACATTGCCATCAGAGACTTAAAGAACAGAATGCTCTGGTAGAAGGAATTGGACAATGACTTGGGGAGAGGCCTGAAGAAAGGAATTGTGTTGCACAGGACTTTTTGACCTGGGGGCTGCGGGAAACAATAGCTGAAGGCGGATTTCACTGCTGCCTCAGCCATGCTTGCCCTCCACCACCTAAAAAGAGTTGTGTTATGAAGGCGTCTCTGACCTGGGGACAACAACTGCTGTCCAGAAGATGGATTTTCACCTGTTGCCTGAGCCAGACTTGCCCCCCAACCTCCTCCCTGCAACAAGGGCCTGCGAAGAAGAGCATGTGCAGAGGCTCGCCAAGGCTCTTGAGCTCACCCAACGGACCAGTAAGAGACCCTTGAAAGTGGTGTTGCAGGTGCAGGTGGCTTCTGGCAAGAAAAGCGAGGACTTTTGGGGCCTGTGCAGTTAAGCCTGGATTGTGCAACAAAGGCGGTAATTGGCCTCAATCTATGGGAGTGAGAGGCGGGGGAAGAAGCATAGACGACAACCTCTAACTGGACATCATAGATATCTCCCCACTGAAGGATCCCGGATCACAACGGAGGACCGGCAGGACTCTTCTCACAGGACCTGAGACCAGAGGGATGCCTTTGAGACTCGTTCAGTGGTAACCAATCCTCTTTCCCCCCCCTTTTTCCTTTTACCTTTCCTTTTTCCTTCACTCTCTCTATCATGTGCCGCTTTACAGGCAAATTAATAAAGTAACACTGTTTGATTGAATTATAACCCCTTGGCATTTTGGTTGCCTTAATTTTGCATTTCGAGATCAAGCGAAATGAACCATCACAAGTCCATCACCGAATGGACCGTGACAATAATACATACTGATCTCCCAAAATAATTTTGTATAAATATCATTCAGGTCATCAGTAGGTTAGTATGTGTTGGATCATCCCTTTATTGAGTCCAGAGAATAGCTATGACAGAGTATATGCTGCTATCTGGCTTATGTATTTATGTGCGCTTAGGAAATTAAGTTCAACTTTTTCATGGGATTCTTTTCTGGTTTCAGGAGCTGTTACATTAAATAAATACTCAAAGCATCAGCTAAGTGTAAAAACAGAAATCAAGCTGACATCAATCAAACATGAAAACATAAATCAAACTGACGTGAGTTAAATTACAATACATATAGCCTTAGACAGATTGTAATTCTTCAACGTTCTTTTCAAAAGAAAATAAATTAAGGAGACATGGTAATGTAGAAAATTCCAGTAGGCAGGAGATTGGAAAGCACGTATAGAATTTTTACCTGTAGTATTTTCTCTCCACAGGTGGTTTTATTTATTTATTTATCTTATTTTATTTGTATGTTTTTGTGTGTGTGTGGTTTGTTTGTTTGTTTTTCCAATGGTAGTACATGGCAGTAGCTTCAAATCATAGAATCATGGAATGGTTTGAGGTGGAAGAGACCTTCAAAGGTCACCCAGGCCAACCTCTATGCAAGGAACAGGGACATCTTCAACTAAATGACGTTGCTCAAAGCCCTGTCCAACCTGACCTTGAATTTTTCCAGGGAGGAGGCATCTCTGGAAAACCTGTTCCACTGTTTCACCACTTTCATAATAAGAAATTTCTTCCTTATATCTAGTCTGAATCTCCCCTCATTTAGTTTAAAACCATCACCCCTTGTCACATCGTAACAGGCCCTGCTGAAAAGTCTGTCCCCATCTTTCTTATAGGCCCTCTTTTATGACTGAAAGGCCACAATAAGGTCTCCCTGAAACCTTCTTTTCTCTAGGTTGAACAGCCCCAACTCTCTCAGCCTGTTCTCATAAGAGAGCTGTTCCATCCCCCTGATCATCTTGGTGGCATCCTCTGGACCCTCTTCAACAGGTCCATGTCTTTCTTGTGCTGAGGGTTCCAGAGCCAGATGCAGAACTGCAGGTGGGGTCTCACCAGAGTGGAGTAGAGGGGCTCCTTCTTTGTCTGAAGGATATATTCATCCATAGGTGCACGGATTTGATAAATGTGTAAAAGAGAACCTGTCACTGACAATTTATATCATAAGAATGCTTTCTTAATTTTCAACAGTTAGATTTGATTGTACTTTATTTCTCATTCTGTTATTGCGACATTTTGTGTTTGGTACAATCCTGTCTGTGACATCATTTTTATTTGATGAATCAAACCATACAAAGCATTTTAAGGGAGTATGTACATACCTAGAATTGCAGGAGTGAGAGCTGAAGTTTCAAAATACTTTCTACTGTAAGATTCCATTTTAATATTGGAGGGCCTGGTTCTTAAGACTGTTTTTAGACAGCATAATTAGATACATAAAGCATGGTAAGAGTGCTCAGAAAGTTTGGATTTCGGTGTCATCTCTGTCTCTCTTTTGATTTAGAGTCTTGGTAACTCATTTCTGTACTACCTTTCACAGTGTGGCTGCCTTGCCTATTTACATTATAAAACCTTTGATGTGAAGACTGTCTCTAAGCAGTCCTAATTTCAGCTGAAGATATAAAATTATATGAGAAAATCAAGTTTCTGGCAAGGAGATCAGTGGTCCAATTTAAATGGATGGTGTGTGAGCACTATTTAAAATGAGATCCCAGGAAAATTGTGTGCAATGGGACTGTGATCTCATTGATTTTGTATGTTTGCATGAGGGACATGATCATATAGGTGTTCTCTTTCTACAGCTTGTTTCTTGCAAGATTTTCTGCATTCAACTAAGGATTCACTGACTTAATCGAGTAAATTTTTGCACTGAGACAAGTATGTTTGCAAGTGGAACAGAAGAATGATTTCTCAGAATTTGCTTTCTGAGCAAGACCTATGTACCTTGAAACCTACTTATCCACAGAAGAGGTAATTTTACTAGATTTATAACTGTTCACTCAGTTTTCCTCTCAGTAAAGTCCAATATTTATTCTTCCCAAAATGCTTTGGTTTTAGGGAGCCTCCTAAACTGCCAATATCTAGGCAACACACATCTTTCTGAAAGTTTATTTGAACTGTGTAGAAGGAAACTGACAAAATACATCTAAGATGGTATCTCAGATTTTTTTTTTTTTTATGATAAGGACCTCAGCCATTATCTCACACTAGTCCGTGCTTTTTGCTTTAGAATAGTCAGACGTGGAAAGAAAGTATGTGAAGTAAGGAAGATATAAATAAAGGTGCACTGCAAGTGTATTTTGTCTCCTATTTCTGTCATTTAGAAAGCAGAGAACAGAAAAGTAACAACAAAACCAATAAAAAAATGACATCTGTCATGTACAAAAACATGAATTAGTATGGTAGATAATGTATGTGCATAATGAAAGTCAGGTTTATCCTAATGCTGTGTCATCTGGAACCTAGCCATTTCTATCACAATGTTTATCTCCAGGTGCTTTTAGTTTTGCTTCACTTTCCTCTCTCCTTCCTAAAAGAAATAATTCAAAATTACTGCAAACACTCTCTGAACCTCAGAATGCAGGAAAGTCTGTCTTATCTTGCAATAATTGATTGCTATCCAATCTAGCCTGTAAGCCAAGGTTAAAGTGTCCTGGTGTTTAGTAGCCTGTTTGCTGGGGTATGAGTGTGTGATAAAGAGCATTGCTGAGAAATACCAGCATGTAAGGTATTAAAAGATGCAACTTTGACATCAGGCTGGTACTTATAGGAAGTATCAGTCTGCAGGTGTCATTAGAGATTCCTCTAAACTTTGATTTTTCTGGCACAGAAATGCACTTGCAGCTTTGGGGATATCAGTCATTCTGGTATTTTCATAGTCCTTTGTAGAAATGAGTATTCATGTAAAAGCTGAATTGTGGTCTGATGGTATGTTTTTGTAGTGGAAAGGGAGAGAAGATGCATTTAGTGGTGAAGATATCTGCATGGTAAGTTCAACTCTGTCAAATTCAGTTTACAACATTGCGCTTTTTCTGCACACAATCATGACCCTAGATATACAATAAATACAGATCCTACTTAAATGTACAACCCTGTGTGAGGAGAGGTAGGAATATCTGGAAACTGTTTAAAATTCCCTGCTGGAAGAATGTTGGTCCTTCTGCAGGTTAGAGTTATGGAGTATTAGTGTTAATTCATGCTACTCAAGCAAATTTTCTCCAGAATTTGCAACAAAGAACAGCTGCGCATAGCTTGGCCTTAATATTTTTCTCTATTCTTCACAATATCTGTTCCTTCCCTAGCCTGCATCAACCCTTCCTTCTTAAGGGAAGAAGCAATTCGTATGTAGTGCAGCAGACAAGAATGTTACCTGGATATTTTCTGGTTCTGATCTTTAGCTTCCACTTCAAAAGCAGAATTCAGTCAAATTCTGTTTTAAGAAGAAAAGTATTAAAGAAAAAATATATTTCATAAATATTAAATTATTTTGTACACAGATGAATAAATTAAAGTTTTCAACATTCTCTGAATTAGAACCTAAGTCCTGCACATCTGACACTTGAGAAAATTAATCATACGGATAAAATGAATAGTTTGAGTGTGCTTTCAGGACACAATAATGTGGAAATACCATTATCACTTTCGCTTGGTAGATAACAGGTGTTCAGACGATTTTGTTTTCCAGAACTTTTCAAACCACAGTCACTTTTTCTATATGATAGCTCTGCATTATATCTCTAGCTTTTAGTGTGTTGTCTTGTAAGAAAATTATAAAGAAGAAATAAAATAACTGGTTTTTGATGTATTTTCAGTTGAAATCAAGGTCATTCTTCAGACTATGAATCATCTGGACTACTGAATGTTTGTCTGTGTTCTGCTTTCCTTTTTAGACATGAAATGTTCCTGAGAAATGAACTAATTAACTAATTTTGAGTTTGATTGATCTGTTAATGAGCAAAGGTCAAACTTCAGGACCCACCTGATAAGGGCTACAAAGGTCTTTCCAATTTTTATTTTGAATTATGAAACATTACGTTTTCATTTAATACATTTAGTCTTTTAGTCCACTCAATCTTATCTGTTTTCCTGTGGACAAAATGTCACCAGCAAAATACCATTTTTCGTTTAACCCTTAATACATTTCCTTTCATGTTGATAATTAGTATGATCAAACTCCCCCTTCTTCCATCACTTCTTAGTACCTGTTTCCTACTTAGGCTAGTAGATGTGTTCCACAACTTAGAAAACTTGGGTAAAAAGAGGTCACTTTTCCATTTTCCTCCATTTCCTAATTCCTCTAAGTTATGTCATGACTAACATTATTATTTTCAGTCTCTGATAGCACAGGCTAGCTTTAGAGAGTCTAACCAAGCATGTGTTACTTCCATCTGTGGACAAATCATCTCATGTGCATGTGTGACAAGACACTTATTTCATCAATAATATCTACTTTGAATTCTAATCCTTACTTTAGATACAGTATGAGTCTCCAAATAATTTATCCATGGCACTGGTTGTCTAGTTTGGCTGTTTCTCACTGAAGAAGGGGCCTCAGCTGATCCCACAACAAGCCCCATCTGCTCTCCTGGAGAAAGCAGATGGCTTCATACATGAAGCTCAGCTGTAGTCCAGCTGTCAACTTCTCCTGCTTGTGGTCTTAATGCACAGGAGGGTCCTCACAGATCCAGACATCAACCTTTGTTGTGTTATCTGTTGCTGCCCCATGAATGCTGAAGTAAATGTGCACCCCAGCTATATCTAGCAGGCCATTAGAAGGTCAAGCACAAAACCAGTAACAATTCGCTTTCCAATGTCCCATTGCCTCAGCCATTTGAATAAATAAGCTTTCTGCTGCCATTGCTGATCGCAGTACTGCTAAAAATCACTCAGAAAGTCTCAGAACTTAGCAGGTTTTCCTTGCAGCAGTGGCCTAGTGCTTGGTTAGGTAACTGCTGTCCTGGTAAAGTAGGACCCATACACCTGAAATACTTAGCTGAGATATATCCATTCCTAAGAAAATTACCGTATTTCTGTTACGGCTCTGTGTTTTTTTCTGTTCTAGTCAATAGCTTGAATGAGGACTACAGTTCTCTAATTCTGTTATTTTCCCTCCGTTCATCTTATTTTTTTTTAACTGAACATCACCACTGATAAAGGGAATTTTCCTATCCAGATGGTGAATTTAATCTATTTCTTACATGCATTTTCTGGGATGACCCCAGAGTTAAACGCAAAAAACAGTTCAATATTAGGAGTCAGAGCTTGTGGTAAAAAGTACATGACAAGTATGCTATCTGTTACTTTTTTAACAGTTTGGGCTGTATCACTTAGCTTTCCAAGACCCACTACCAAATACAAATATTATCCGTATAGATTCTGGTTCTGATAGAGTTCAATATAATTCAAATATATATATCAAACTGAAAACTTTGGATCTAAACAAAATAGACTATGTAATTCAAAAACTTAGCCTGGATTTGGATTCTTAATTATTAATAGAATTTTCTTTCCAATGAGAAGGAAAGCGAATCTCAGTGTTCCCTCTACTCCCCTGAAAAGCTTGATATCTCAAAGTGTGTTTGAGAATTATGGCGTAAATTGACTGATCACTTGCTGCATATGTCAAGCTTCCTTCTGGAAAGACCAAANCTCACCAGAGTGGAGTAGAGGGGCTCCTTCTTTGTCTGAAGGATATATTCATCCATAGGTGCACGGATTTGATAAATGTGTAAAAGAGAACCTGTCACTGACAATTTATATCATAAGAATGCTTTCTTAATTTTCAACAGTTAGATTTGATTGTACTTTATTTCTCATTCTGTTATTGCGACATTTTGTGTTTGGTACAATCCTGTCTGTGACATCATTTTTATTTGATGAATCAAACCATACAAAGCATTTTAAGGGAGTATGTACATACCTAGAATTGCAGGAGTGAGAGCTGAAGTTTCAAAATACTTTCTACTGTAAGATTCCATTTTAATATTGGAGGGCCTGGTTCTTAAGACTGTTTTTAGACAGCATAATTAGATACATAAAGCATGGTAAGAGTGCTCAGAAAGTTTGGATTTCGGTGTCATCTCTGTCTCTCTTTTGATTTAGAGTCTTGGTAACTCATTTCTGTACTACCTTTCACAGTGTGGCTGCCTTGCCTATTTACATTATAAAACCTTTGATGTGAAGACTGTCTCTAAGCAGTCCTAATTTCAGCTGAAGATATAAAATTATATGAGAAAATCAAGTTTCTGGCAAGGAGATCAGTGGTCCAATTTAAATGGATGGTGTGTGAGCACTATTTAAAATGAGATCCCAGGAAAATTGTGTGCAATGGGACTGTGATCTCATTGATTTTGTATGTTTGCATGAGGGACATGATCATATAGGTGTTCTCTTTCTACAGCTTGTTTCTTGCAAGATTTTCTGCATTCAACTAAGGATTCACTGACTTAATCGAGTAAATTTTTGCACTGAGACAAGTATGTTTGCAAGTGGAACAGAAGAATGATTTCTCAGAATTTGCTTTCTGAGCAAGACCTATGTACCTTGAAACCTACTTATCCACAGAAGAGGTAATTTTACTAGATTTATAACTGTTCACTCAGTTTTCCTCTCAGTAAAGTCCAATATTTATTCTTCCCAAAATGCTTTGGTTTTAGGGAGCCTCCTAAACTGCCAATATCTAGGCAACACACATCTTTCTGAAAGTTTATTTGAACTGTGTAGAAGGAAACTGACAAAATACATCTAAGATGGTATCTCAGATTTTTTTTTTTTTTATGATAAGGACCTCAGCCATTATCTCACACTAGTCCGTGCTTTTTGCTTTAGAATAGTCAGACGTGGAAAGAAAGTATGTGAAGTAAGGAAGATATAAATAAAGGTGCACTGCAAGTGTATTTTGTCTCCTATTTCTGTCATTTAGAAAGCAGAGNATAGTTTTTATTAAAATTAATTTTTCCATCAATGAGAGGTTAATCCTAATTATTTCAGTAGTGTGTGGTTCAGCTCTTAACTCCTAAATTAATTAGTCTGTTAACTCTTTGCTTAAGTAGGTTGCAATTAATGAATAATGCTTAGCTCTTCTTGCATACCTCAGAAATTACCTCATTTTAATCCGAAATTTATAAAAAAATTGTTTGCTTTTGAAATTACCACTATTGATTTCCTTCCAGGATGAACACAGCATTTTTCACTTAGCTTTCTAATAATCTGGTGAGATGTTTCTCTATGACACGAAACAGCATACTTTTCTTCATTAGCTTCTTATACAAACATTTCTCGAAAGAAGTTCAAATGGTCAGCACATTAATTCACAAATTCTCCTTGACTCACTATTTTGTAAAACCTTGCAAAGAATTCTGATGGGGCTTAGAAAGAAGATATTCTTGGAAGCAACATAACGTGTCATCTAGCAGCAACAGTAATCATTTTGCATTAATTTACATTTTCAAGCTATATTCTTATTGAAAAGGGTTATTATTTACCTTTTTGTTTGTTTGTTCTTCCAATATAAGAACTGGAGGTGAACAATTAAATGAAGTGTTGCTAAATGTAAAATGAGCTAAAGGAGCTCATCTTTTACACAAAACATCACTAAGCTGTTGAACTCCTATCATTAAGCTGTTTCAGAGAGATCTTCTCTTAATTTCTTTGCAAAGGGGCCAAAAGGCCAGCAACCTGTTTGCCTCATGAGAGCAGGAACAGGAGGAAGGTCAATGGTCCTGGATCAGACAAAAAGTTTCAAGTGGGAGTACTTCACTTGATTTAATTCATTGCCAGTTAACATACTTTACTAATTCTGGTGTTGAGAAATAAGACCAAACAAATAAACAAATCTTCCTTGGCTCCCCCGTGGACACCACTCCTTCTCCCTTTCTTGTTTCCAGTCCCCTAAAGAGCAGGTCCTGAAGAACAGCATGTGATTCTGCAGCCTTTACTTGGCTTTTCTGGCGTGGTTTATTGTAGGTGAGGGAACTTGGTGAGGGAATAGGCTTTCTTGGCTGAGGTTGTAGCAAGGATAATGGCGTGGGTGAGAGTCTGGGCAAGTCTGGCAGAAGGCAATACTGCTGTGCTGTATGCTCTTCTGTAGGCATACCTCCACTTGGAGGCATGCTCAGGACCTCATCAAGCCTTTAAAAAAATTTTTTTTTTAATAGTTACAGATGCTTAGCTGTGTTCAGTGTAATTTTCACTTCTGTGCACTATAGCCTCTGGACATCTGTGTTCGGTCACTGGTAGGTCCAGTGGTCTCAGTCTGAGTAAATATGCTCATTAATTTTCACTCGTACAAGACTGTTCAATAGATATAAGCTTCTGGCCAGTCTCTGGGACAGAATATGAGGCTCTGTGGTCCTTTTGTGTAAACAAAAGTAATGAATTGCTCTTCTTTTTTATCTGTCACTTCTGAAAATATGTTAGAGGGTGAAACCACTTGAAATGCTTTCAGTGTAAAATTTTTTTCACTTGACGGGAAATTTGAAGTATTTTAAAAAAATAATTTGGAGTCCAAGTACTCTATAGGTGTACATGATTTACATGGAGTGCCTGGCTCGGCCCCAGGGGACCCTGGGTACATGAGAATGGCTTGAGCTCAGATTATGCCATTTACCATGTTCAGTATCTAGGTATGTCTGCAAAAACCCAAATTATAACTAATGTCAGGAATGAGGCTCTGTAAGGGTAAAATCAGCACAGGAGCATTGGGGCTTGTGGTGTTCTTGCTATTTTTATGTATTCTGAGAGTGTAAAGAACATAGATATCTAACACATATACAATGCTTTGCAGATTATTGTGCTGATACTGACATTTTTGTACTAACAAGTCTCAAACTTTAGGAGGAAATATTTATTCTACAATACTGCTTGGCTACTACTTTTAAGGCCCTCCTGCATCACTTTATCCACTCCCAAATACACACATCTTTCCCATCCTGAACAAAGACTTCCCTTTTCTTCCTAAAAATATTCAGTAATGATTAAAGCATTCATAATACAATCTAAGTAATTTGGGTGATAACTTTCTCTCAGAGAAGGAGGCTACAATATTAACTGCTGATTCATTTAATGTAGAAGTAAGCCAAACCATTTACTGGTAATGACTGCTTTGTGGAAGTGGTTTTAATAGTCATTAAATATATTAAAAGAGCAATATTATGAGACTTATTAATGAAAAGGGTTGTGTTTTTACATAGCATTTTATACATTCCTACTAATCTTTCTGAGTAATGGACTTCTGTGCTAGCCTTTTGCCCCTTAATATATTGTTCTTTTCCAATTTGCAGACGTTTTAATACTTAGTTTGCAAGTTATTTAGGGAAATTATGCACTTGCCCTCTGAGACTCTAATATGTCACTGATCTGTTTGTTGGATCACTGAGCAGAATCTGGAAATGGTCTGTTATAGCTATGCAGTATTAAACTAAAGGTTTCTAGCAGATTGGGTTCAAGTTACATTCATATAAGTAATTATCAAATATCAGAGAAAAAGAGTCTTTTGTTTGTTTGTTTTGTTTCTTGACCTTCTGTAGGTAAACTGAAGTCATCAAAAAAGTCTAACTTAGAGAGAATTAGGCAGATCTGGGAATAATTAAAATACTTATTTTGAGTCAAAAAGGCTGTGTTCAGGAGCTGCCTGGAATTTTACATGGCCAAGCTCTCTAGTGGCTCCATGTATAATGAAAGTGCACATATGAGTATTTATTCTAACAATGTGATTTATTTATGTAGCAGATATTTCCCCCACAATGTATTAAATCCAACAGGATCTTAAAAACCTTATTGCTGCAGGAGACATCAAATAAAATTTTCAAGCTCTAACCAAGAATTTGAGCGCTCCACCGAATAGATTATGCTACTGTTTTCATTTGCACCTTTAAAACCAAATTCTGCTTGTGTACCATGGCATTTGGTCACAGGAGCAAGTGGAAGCAGTTTTCAGAACAAAACTAAATACTTGCTCTACTCTCTGTATTCTCTCCCTTTTTTGTACCTCTTCTCTTCCTCCTCCTCTCCAAGTAGATAAACTTCACTGGCAGTGAAGTAGGCTGGAAGAAACCGTGCGAAGGGACGCAATGCTGCTGCAGCACTGAGAGGAGGGGTCTTGCAGAGCCTCCTCCACAGTTCCCTCCCTTCAGCAGGGAGGAGTCTCATGGATTCTACATTGTGGTTTTGTTTAGGTTAGTTTTGTTTTTCATCTGTGTGAATATTCTATCTCCTGGCCCCAAAGGCTTATCATTATCATTTGAAAATTGTGGACAGCCTGGAAAATGAAGGCATAGCAACTAAATTTTAAAAAGTACTTCTTCAACAGCAGTAGCAACTAACCTTCTAGTGACTAGTGTTCAGTGTAAGTCTACGTGGNAAAAAAAAAAAAAAAAAAAAAAGCAACAAACCTTTGTTTTCGTATCTGGAAGAATATAGATGAAGAGATTTTCAAAGGGAATAGAATCTCAGTATTTATCTGACTTCAGATACTTCACTGGGGCTGATTTTTAGTGAGTGCATTCTTTATTGTAAAGCCAAATTTAAACATCAAACAATCTTGATTGCCTTAATGGTTAAACTAACTGATGGCTGTGGTAATGATGACTCACTCAGTTACCTGACTCATGTCCTGTACTTTGTTTAAAGAAAGTACTTTTGTAAACTGGCTTCTGTCTATTTGTTTCTATTGGTACTTGAAGGCCAGTGGCAAGTTCTAATGTCCAGATGTTTGTTGGACCAGCTTGCTGTTACAAAAGAGGGATTTGATGAATTTGGTAAAAGCATTAAGGTGTCTTCAGAATTTTCAAGACCATATTGAGCCTCCAACAGTTATAATGGTATTGGACACAGATGAGGTTTCTTATAAAGGCTGCCCTGTCACAAGCCCAAGGTTGTCCAACGCAATCTTTCTTACCCCCACAGGAATATGAGTGATCGCTTCAAATGACAAGAGGAGGTAATGACCTCAGTGGTGGCAAAAAAATGCCTCAGATTTTCTGCTGGACACTTTGTGACTACCTGTGTTTCATTTGTACTTTTTGAGTAAACTGAAGATATTCCTAGTACTATGGATGAAGTGTCAACATCCTCTAGTGTTGAAAACCTTGATATGAAATAATCCTCTTTCAACTTGGATATATGTGCATTCAGTAAGTGGACGGAAAGAAGGAAGGACAGAAGGAAGAGAACTTATCATGACAGTGACAATTTTTAAATTACAGGTGTGCCTGAACCTATGAGAATTAATAACATGAAATAATGTTAGGATTGTTTTGTTATCCTTAATGTTATGACAACAAGACAATTAATCATTGCAGGTGAGACTGTCCTATTTCCTCCATAATAAGTATTAAATATTAAAGCACAGACTTGGGATTCACCTGAGAATTTGTGCTCAACTTGTGCTCGTAGGAATTGTACTGAATATAGGATAAAGTGCCTTTTAAAGTTCTTTTTGAAGTTTCCATTGACTGAAAACCCAGCAAAACCTGTGTGGTACTCTCATGCTCCATGAAACAGGTATTTCAGAGTTTTGTGTTAAATCAACTAAGAAAATATTTGGAGTTATTGACAGGCAAACATCTCTGTAAATCAATTTCAACCAGCTCTTATCATTGCCAGTCTATATTGGGTGAAGTCTTTCTGCCCCAAATGTGATACAGAACAAAGCAATGTTTGTTTAGGCAGAATGAAAATTTTAAGAAGGCAAATTTTCACCATGTAAAAGGTCAATTAGAACAAAATAACTCAAAGTGGCAATGTTATTTATAGTTTAATTCACAGGAAAACAAAATGTGCTCATGAATTAAAATAACATTTTTTGATATTGACATATACAGAACAGTTAGTGACTAGTTCCTCGATTTCCTGTAAGAGTGACATGAAAATTCATAGATTTTGATAAGTAACCTGCTGAGTGCTAAAATGTTATTTAAAATTGATATAATTCATATGCATTTTACATAGATTTTAGATCAGTTAAGAACATTATCAATGTACTAAGATACCATGGAATGTAATGCAATAAATATGCATATTTTTTTGGTGTTTAAAACTCCTTAGAGTGAAGTAATGGCTTTTCTAGTTGGCCTATTAAGTTAAACACATAGTGAGAAGGAGCATGGTCCAGAAATTAGAAAGGAATTGGGAACTTTTTGATTTGAATATTATTGGTGGGTCTGCAAATAATTCAAACCTTGATCTTTAGATGTTTGTACTTCATTTCCTAAAGCTTCTATTTTTCGAATAATTAAAGTCAAGAAAAGTGATTATTAGCTTTTTAGCACTTTTTTTTTTCCCCCTTCACCTCTGCCCCTCCAGAATTCGGTTAAATATGCAGAAGAAAAGAATTTAGTGTTCACCTATATCATCTCAGTGTCTAGACACAAAAACGAGAATGTAAGAAAAAGAAGTGGGAATGAGTGATGGGAGCACGAGGTGCAAGACTACTGCTTGCAGCACTGCAGCAGTATGCTGCTTCAAAGAGCTCGTGAGACTATGACCTGAGGTGCAAACCCTTAATTCAAGGTTAAAGCTTATTCAGTTTTAGCCATCTTCTAAGACAACTACTACTGTCTTATACATGCTAATTACAACTGCTGTGGTTGTCAAGATGTTTGGTAGAACAAATCTTTTTGAAGGCTATGGCTATTACTTCTACGAAGAACTAATATTAGAAAACTGTCTCATATATTGTAAACTATCTTTTACTGTATGTAAGAAATAAATTAGTGTCATGTGATGAAAGCAGGACAGTATCATGTCATGACTATGCAGAGCTTATTTATTCTCTAATGACTTTTAATGCTTTAGTGACCACTATTCAATTAAAAATCTACAGAGATAACCAAGCTTTCAGTAAGTTAAAAATTATGTCTCAAAATATTTTGTGCTGTGTCTGCATGCCAGTTCATTTTTACTTTTAGAATAGGTTGGAAAAATACTTGATGGGTGTGCAAAATGTTGGGTGCTGTCCCCAAATGTCTGTCTATCTATTGGTCCTTTTTGACAAGGAGACTCTTATTCCCTTGAATCTTTACCAGCTGCATCTGTCTTCTCAGGGCTTTCTATATGGCATTTTCACCAATGTCTTCTATAAACAATGAATGATTGTATACTATCTGGATATATTCAGTATACTTAAATTCAATACATAATTTTTCTACAGGAATAACACATCCGTCAGGAACAGTTCTGCAAAGAAAATATAATCCCCCTCCTCCCCTTTATGAGTTTGCAATTATTTTCATTGTTTAAACACAAATTTAAACAGCTAATTGTGAGATACATGAAATTGGCTAAATCACGATATGCCTTATACTGGAATAATGAATAATTAATGCTAATTCTCATAAAATTAGAAAGTAATGAGAATCTAGTTTACTGTAAGATTTAATCACTTGGTGTCATGTTGAAAAGATCTCTGTGGATTTTTTTTTGTTTTCTTTTTTTTTTTTTTTAATATATAAGTTATAATTCAAATAGATACCTTTATTGAAAGTCCCGTTTTGCCACATTTTTGTTCATTTCCATCTTGTCACATGCTGTGGGTAAAATGAGCTGTATAATTCAGAAAGTTTACACCAGGTCTTCCAAACCACACAGATATCTACAAGGTAGCAAGCAGGAATCTGGGTGGGGTGCTGGTTTGGACAATACCTGTCAGAACATTTCAATGAAGACAATTGCAAATTTTTGTGAAAAAAAATTGATCAATCAATCAATCAATCAATCAATCAAATAATCTTCCTTTTCAGTGCAAAAGGGTAATACTTTGTTTCTCAAATGTTCTTTTTTTATGAAAAAAACCTGCACTTTCTGGAGATAGTAACTTTAGCATATTCATGTCACATATAAAGAAATTTAATGAAAATACACAATGTTCCATAATTTTGTTGATACACTGGAGACAACATTGTATGTGGATCTTGATGAAATTGTGATTTTATACCAGAACAGGAGAGGAAGATACTGACTTCCAAAGTTACATCAAAGGAGAGATGTATAGTAAGTTTGAAAAAATTACCACCATAATGTCACCCTGACAGTTTTGTGTTGTTCAGGTACCTGTCTCGTTTACCCAGGAGTTCCCTGAAGCTTCTTCTCTTGCAAATAGAAAACCTGTGACTTTCCCCTCTATGAAGAGAGAAGACTCCTAAAAAAATTTACATAGCTGTTACAGTAAGGTAATGATCCTAAAATTCTGTTGATGAATGAAAATTTGCATGCTGTGATGTTAGCCTGGAATGCCCTTTGCAACTCCTTCTGTGGTTAAGCCATTGTTTTACTCCAATTCAGACAGAGCTGCTTAGTGGTGACTATGTTACATGGACTGTTTTCATGTCAAGGAAAGTACATTACTGTACTGAGTTAGAAAAAAATTACTCTGTAGGGAACTTGTAAGAAACTTCTCTGTATGTTTTGGAGCTTGTTGTTACAGTCGTGGTAAAAGCAAGGTAAGTGTAAAATGAGTTAAGAACATACGTGCCATCTCTGACAAAATGACATCTTTTTTATGGTTATCACACAGTCAACGTTTGCTTTTGTTCACACAAAAGCTCAAAAAAACATAGAAAGTAGTTATTAGGCTACACGAATGAATAAATAAAAATAATAAATTAAATATATAAATATAATAAGTATAATAATATAATAAATAAATAATAAATAAGAGATCTCTTTCAGAAGAGTAGGCTAACTGTCAAAGTTGGATGCAACATATCACTGTAAATATATCACTGCTTTTAAAACTGTAAAAGTATTGTTTGATTATTTGTAATTTCTTTTCATTTTAATCATGGGTTACATTTTGTTTCTTCTCAAGGTAAATAATCCATTAAAATACCCTAAATCAGGAAATGAGGAAAAAGACTTAGTCCTGAAATATAACTTAATACTATAATAAAGAAGGCATTCCTCCAATGATTAATTTAGTTTGTGCTTCAGATTCTCTAAAGGACTTTTTTACAATTGTTCACTGAAACTTGTTAAAAAATATTGATCATGTTTTAGTATTTTAGCTACCTTAATTTAAAAAGTATGACAAACCCAGTTTATTTTAAATTAAACAGAAATGACTAAAATTTTTCCAAGAGGTTACTTGCATTCACAAGGAATTGTAAAACTTGATCAACATAACTGATAATTATAGTACTTGTTATGGAGAAAAAGAAGTCAGCATTGACCAGCGGGATGTATGTTTCTGCTGGCTATGGTTTTGTACAAGTATGCTCAGCTTTAGTCTTAGTGCTTCTGTAATCTCACACTTAACTCTTATGACAACAGAAATACTAGCCTGCCTCAGAACTCTTCCTTCTTCTCACCTCTGCCACCTCTTGTCACCAACGTATCACCCCAGGAAAAACATCCATTAGAATTCGGGTCACATGGAGCATCCAGGAAAGCACAACAGTAAAACATAACAGCATACTTCAGTTAGAATGGATTGCATTAGTTTTTGTATTAGTGCTGGAATAATGAGTCAAGTAATGTATTTAAGATTGTTGTATATTTTACACACGAGACGCCTTAACACCTTGCTTTGCCCACAAGTGTAGATCAGATCCCAACTCTAAGGATCAGGCCCTGAATGATAGACTTACCCATAATCTACGTATAAAATCGAAACTTTGCTTAGATCTGAAAAAAGAAAAAAACCCTGAAGATCCAATATTTGGAAAATTATGATGTCTCCTGCCCTTGGATTGCCACACTGATATTTGCTGACACGTATTCGTCAAGACAGGCAGATAAAGTTGTTTATTATTACTGATGTGTAAATCTTTCCATCCCTTCGTTTTGCCATTTCTGTGTGTAATAATTCTTCTATTTATTCACTCTATTTTGCTTCTTGTTCTGTGCTAAAATGAACTGATACATTTATCTTTTCCAGCAGTTCCTCAGTTTTCACGAATTCTTGCTCTTGATCTAATCCCCTGATCTTCAATTGAAGGCATTAACAACTAAATCTGCTTCCTTACTCATTAACTTTACCTTGAGTTTGGCAGAGTGGTCAAATTAAAAACTAAATTAAAAAATCTAAACCTTGTATAACTAGAAAATATTTCCTAACCATGTAATAAGTACGCTTTGTGAGTACCTCTAGGCAAATGTTATTTCAAGTATGTCCTCTGGCTCAGATCTTTGTTTTTAAAAGGTATGTATTAAAATGAATTATCCAAGAAAAGTGAGACTGGATTCCTCAAAATTGCGTTGGCCATCAGATGTGTGAGGAGTGTTTTAAAGATGAATGATATAGGATGGACAGTTGGCAATCAACCCTTTATAAAAGATAACAGAAGACAGCAGTTAGTGTATTAAAGAGGGTCTAGCAGGTATCTGGTGTCTATTATGACACACCTCCCTGTGTCTCTGTTCCCACTGCTTTCCTTTGCCTGATATTAAAGTTTGTGACCTTTTGGGGATGAGGGCTGTTCATATTTAGTGATTATATAATGCTTTGTCCAGTGTGGCATAACTTGTGTAAAGCTATTTATTTGCTATATTTTTGGTATGCAGTGGTGTAATCTGTATTAAGACATGTGACTGGATGTATGTATGAATGTATCACACGCACTTTAATTTACCTGTAGAAACCCATACATATGTAACAGCCAACACCTTTATTTGACACTTTTCTGAACAGATTTTGAACAAAAGTAAACATCTCCAGAGACTAGAAGACTTGTGTTCTGATAAAATTACTCATCAAACCATCAGGGCAGAGGTATATAGATGGTCTTGTGTTTTGAAAAATCTTATTGAGTTTATAAAAATGTAAAGATGACTTCAGTTAGAATCATTACAGACAGAAATTTAGTATTAATACTGTCATAGTTATACACTTGCCACATACCTGTTTTGGAAAAAATCACAGTGAAGTATCAATTAAAAAATCTGTTTTTTAGTCTCACTGTTATTGCTAATTGTGATTGTGCCATCTACTTGAGCCAAAACTTAAGGATGACTTATGGGAATATGAACGGTTATTTCCAGTGTCCAAATGACCCAAATCGTTTATATCAGGCCTTTACTTTAGAAATAGCAGGTTTGTTTTTAGAAGTTTATGGAACATATAGCTCCGCTTGAAGTCAGTGAGTATTTTCTGTCTATGTCTGAGAATAATTTCTCGTTCTTGTCACTGTGTTTCAGAAAAAAAATCAATCCACTGAAATATGATATCTGATGTTCTTTGATTTTACAATAATTTCTTCCTGAGCTGCGGGATTATTTTTTAATTTTAAAAATAATTTCTAAAATCAAGATGCCCCAGCTTTTGAAGAAATACATGATTAGAAACCTCATTCATTGTATTCAGAGTTTTTAATCAGCAGCTCTCTGAACAGTTATCTATACTGTGGTCACAGAATTCAGCTGTTGTAGCAGAGAAAATCAGCTTACATTGAATGAGGTACAGCTGTAGCAGTAGCCTCTTCAGCTTATCTAAACCTGTCTTGGATGTGTCTGCAAGAAATCACACTAATTTTGGCATATAAGTCCCTTTACATTAAATTACGTTTCGTGAACTATTACGTTCAATGTATGTTATATGAATTGTACATGAATAGAATATATGAATAGATTTTTGAGGCCCTGTCATAGTGAGCTCTCTGTAATAATTGATTCTTTTTCAGTAGGTTTCCTTCTGAAAAAATAGCATTTTTTTCCCTCTAAAAAAATCCCAACAAAACATCACTATTGTTGCTCTGTGGTGTTTTAGAGAAAAGTTTTTGGAGAAATGCTTAGTGTCTCTGGAATGGGTATGTAATCTCTCTCCCAGAGACACATTTCAGAAGGGCGAATGAACACCCTTGTTAACTCCCAGCTGTGCCAAACAGCCAATTAGATGCAGCAGCTATCAAAGATGTCAGACCAAGTAAAATCAGAGCAATTTCAGTAGCTACAGTCTGCTTTAGAAATATGTTTTGAGATATACATGCTTATAGGGACTGCTGAGTAGGGATAGCCTACCAATTGAGACAGAAAATGTGTGATGGGAAATGAAGGCCTTTCACTGCTGCCGAAGGGAGGAAGTTGCCTGATTCTACTGCTGCTCTTCTGTTTAGAAGAAATGAGAGCTTGGATAAAGCTCTTTGGATTTCTATGTGTAAACTTCAATTTGTTTCGTGCTGAGGGGATGAGTCACTCAGCTGAGCAGATGGAAAGAGTGTAGGGGAAAAAGCATTATCTGCGAAGGCATGGCAACAGTTAAGTGCTGTGTGATGAACTAGTAAGCTCCTTATTTTAGTGCAGTTATCAACATAATTTGATTGATGAAACTGTATCTTATTGAAACAAACCCCACCAAGTTCTTAAAAGCTAGTGTAAAAATAAGAGGCATAGTGCAACTAAGCTGTTGAATTAAACTCATAACTATAGAGCAAACTTGGGTAGAAATATGAGCTACTTGAATTTTTGAAATATTTGTAGACTAGTGATGGCTTGGTGAATTAATTGTTAGCAAGTGCTTTGCTCGGTTTTTCTGCTTTAGGGCTTTGCTCCTCCTAAGAAGCTTAATTTTTATTACAGTGGTGGGTTCTGAAAGGTGCCGTACAAATGCACAGGAAGAGTCAAACACTGCTTTGTGTTTGAGGGAAAAAAAAAACACAAAAGTGCTTGAAGGCAAGAGGAGAAAGACATTCAGAAAACCAAAATGACTTCTGTAAGTGCTCTCATTTCCAGTGAGATGAATGAAAATTTAATGGCTCCAGAGATTATCCTTCCCCTGCAGCTCTCCCTCCTGCTTCTTTCTCAGGTAGTCCAAGCTGAAATGCTGATATGGCAGCTGCTGAAGTTTCACACATCAGTAATAATGCCCTCAGGTGTGGAAAACAGTGCAGGAGTGACACACTAACTGATTTTTCATCTGATATGAGGGTGGGGAGGGGTGGGCAGTTTTGGTTGTTCTGTATTTTTTTGCTTCTCTTTGTGAACTGAAGAGTGTTAGTTGGTCTTGTTCAAGTTTGGTTGTTGCTATTAAGCTCCTGAACCTGAGTTTGTCTATTCCCTTGGTCAGTAGGTGTGTCTTTTTGTACTTAACTTCTGATGTTTATGCATGTATCAGTGCTCTTATAATGCGATATTATCTAACTTTCAACTCCGTATCTCCTTGTATTCTCATAGGAGGTACATGTAACCTCACAAGAAAGGTAACCTCACATGTAGGGCAAAGTAAAGGATCCTATCTCCCAGCCCATTGCTCTTCCATAGGCAATTTAATTCTTTAGGATGAAGTGGTCTCTCAGGTGTTTTGAGCTGTCTAAAATAGCAAAATGAAACAGTATAACTCTTTGAGTTAAGTGTTTACATTGTTTTAGTGACTAATGAACACCTTATGAATAAACAGCTCGCTATGCATTTAGTAGATAAGACAGTGTGTCATGCTTCTAAATAAGCAAGGCTGAAAGCGTATACTGTCCCTAAATTACATTTCACAGTCCAGGCTAGCCAGCTGTCCTCAGCACTAGTTTGCTAACTGCTGAACTGAAGCTTCACCAGTGTGGTTGCTGATAAGCAATAAACTGGTGAGAAAGAGAGCTGAGAACTGTAACATTTTGAACCAAAATTTACTGTTAGCCTGTGAAATGCTGTCTTAAATTATTCCGTTGTAAGGCAATTCTTTGTTAACAGTAAGAAAAACTTCCCTGTGGGGGCTGTAGGTCTTCCTGGTCCCTGTACAGAGCTGCCCTGCCCCACCAAGAAGTGAAGCCAGGGAATGTCTTCTCTTACTGCTGTGGTGGAATCTGGGTGTATGAAGGTGCCGAATGCTGTGATGTACAGTGGAATTTTCTCCTCAACTTTCAAAAAGTGATTGACTTTTAACAAAGAGTTTGTTTCAGTTTATTCTTTGTTTTTATGATGAATGGAAATATAAATATAGTTAATATTTTGAAATTCCTGGAAAGTTTTCACAGGCTGTTTTATTGCTTGGGATTTGGATTGCTTTTGTTTGTTTTGGTCTCTAAAGAAACATCATTGCTTCCCATTGCTAGAAATTACTTGTGTGATTGCTGATGTTATAATGATTTTTAAAATTATTCAAGTGCATAAACTTACTGTAGTTTTGACTTCTGACTGTCCTCAGAAAGTCATTGGAGTAAAGGTCAAAACTACGTTTATTTTGGACTTAAAATGGAAACTTTTAAAAAACTAACCTTGCTCCAAAGTATTAGATAAACTAGTTACATTTTAGCCACACAACCACTTTAAGTAGTTGACAAAAGTTTTAATCCTGATCTTTTCTCTTCTCGCAGGGGATCACTTCTCCCCCCCTGCACAGAGCTTTCCCTCTGTCTGCACAACTCAGTGTTTATTCAAACCAGATGAAGGAAGCAGGGCACATTAAGAGAAGAACAGCTTATCCTCCCATGGCTTTAACTGATTTTTGTCCAGCTAACTTTTGTGTATTTGGCCTAAAAAATACTCATATTGTCACAGAAATGGGAGGGAGATGGAAAGCAGCATAAGAATGAGGAAATGGAGACAGAATGGGTCTACTGTTCATTATGGCAGCAACCACACTGTTAAAATTGTTCAAGTGACATGAACTGTAAGCTGGTGATGTTCCATCATGAAATTGCCGTCCTCTGTCCACAATCTGTGGACACGAAGATTGTTTCTGTGTCCAGATGTTTAATTCATGATGAAATCTTATCTGAATTCTTGTTTTCCTATGTAAATGACTGTTATTGCAAACACAAGAATATTAGGTAGTGTTTTTATATAAATCATGATGGTTTGCTGTTGAAAATTATTTGAGATACTTCTATGAGCAGGAAGTTTCTCAAATATTCAGGTATTTTGCTCTTTTTGACTTGTTAAAAAAATAAAGGATTGACGGGCTAATCTTCAGAAAGTATTCTAAGGAGAACTACTCTTCCTGTTCTTTTGTGTGATGTGGTGTTTTCCATTTTCCTGTGATTCTTTAGTAACTTTGTAGTAACAACTGTATAATTTAAACAGCCTATGTGTGTTAAAGAGTATCACTGAAGAAAGAGTGGAAAATTATGATGTCCCTATATTTTTTTCTTTCTTACTTACCAAACATTTACTATTCTTATAGAGATATAAAACGACTTATCCAGTCTCCTGGTTGGTGACTAACACTGAAATTTTCGATATAGAAAAAGATGGCTGTTTTCAAGCTAAATGAGCCAGAGCAGGTCCTCTTCAGATGCCAGCCATTGATCAAGATAGTGAGACACTTGTGATCCCTCAGCTTTAAGCTGTGTACTATGTGTGTGGCATGGAACACTTCACAGGTCAATTTGAGTCACCTGCTCTGTCTGCCCCTGCCTGCAAATACAAACCTTTTACAACCTGTCACTTGTGGAACATAGGAGGTCTACAACTGACCTTGGCTGTTGTAATAATAAGTGTACATATGGGCCTTTTCTGCATACCATCCCTACCATTACCTCAGTAAAATTGTAAACATCAGGCATTATCAGCTCTGGAGACGCCACTGTCTGAAAAAACAAACAAACACACATGCAGCCACTCAGGAGAACTTAACTGAAAGGAAAATTCACCAAAAAAGAATCGGCCTTGTTTTAATCAAAATCAGGACAATGTCTGATGTTTACATTATGTCTCCCAGCTGAAACCTTCTTGTAGTTCACGATCCTCCTGGATAACACAGTTAATTTTTTATTTTTATTTATTTATTTATTTTGCTATTAACTTCACACTTCTACAAGCTGTCTAGGGATATCTTCAATGGGATGATGCATAAAGATGCATTAATCTGTGAAAACGTTAGGAGAAAGTGTGAGAAGCTTGCATCAGAAACAGCAGTGACTTGCACTTAGGCAGGCTTCTCCTTGAGAGTCATCCCTTTGAACTTTTAAAAATTTAGAGCTTGCCTATCTAAGCTGTTCTGGGTGAACAGTCTCCTGTGTTTTCGTGAACTTTGACAGTCTTGTGTGCTGGGGCAACAGTCAGAATATGGAGAAAGATAATATTCCATTGCAGGCTAACGAACTACATTTAAAAAAAACTCACAGTGCATTTTAAGACTACACAGTAGTAGCTCTGGTTTAAGTAATAGCAAACAAACATTTAAAATTAAAAGAGAGAAAAAAATTGTGTTTAGTAGAATCACCAAGAAGTGGATTTGGTAATGAAGTTTGATATTTGAGTAGGTTATGTGGCTATGTACTTTGTTCAACAAAAATATTAGTATGTGACTTTATGTAGTTGGTATTTATTAATTCATTCAAAGATTACTGCTGGAATTGCAGTGGCTAAAGACAACAGAGTGCTGCCATGCTAAGGTGGAGATGTAGACATGATAGATCAAAGAGATGCCAGTTGAGCTTTTATTGCAGTTTTGCTACAAGTTTTCAGGTTTATAGAGTTAGGTAGACTGTCGTAAATAACTATGTCATCAGCAATATGATGTGTTTTCCTTGACTTCCTGAATGGTCTAGCCCACATTTGGTCATCTGTGTTGACCAATTACTCAACCAATTTTGGGATGATAGGTATCTTTGTATATTGCTGATATATATATCATGCTGATGCACTACCTTTAGGAGGCAGCTAACATACAGCTTGTTAAACAAGTAAGCTATATGAGTTACATATTGCATTAAAAT
Source organism: Pampusana beccarii (assembly GCA_013399365.1). Lineage (NCBI taxonomy): Eukaryota > Metazoa > Chordata > Aves > Columbiformes > Columbidae > Pampusana > Pampusana beccarii. The sequence continues at coordinate 91,902 of VWYH01007443.1, read as the reverse complement.
TCTAGTGACACTTGACCTATAGTATCAGTACTGGTAGATTAATATGTTAGACCTCAGTAATGTAACAATATTGATGCATACTAAAAAGGTATTTGGAATGAAACTATGCAGAACTAAAGGCTCAGTTCCAAAATTCCTGGAAAACAGAGAAACTGTTTTGCCCTCAGTGAATATGTCTGTGAATCAGAGACAAAACTTACATTCATTGGTGTTCTTGGCTAGTTGGGAGAGCATACAAGGGCTTTCCTATATATTTAGGTATAGGATAATGTTTGTGGTGGATTAACCTAGCCTGAATGCTCCCATGCTCCTCTGCATGTGTCACGGTTCCTGCCAGGAACCACCTCATGCATGGGCTCTCAATGGTATCACAGCCTCCTTCAGGCACATCCATTCTCTCCAGCAGGGTCCTCCACGTGCTGCAGGTGGATCTCTGCTCCATCACGGACCCCCATGGGCTACAGGAGACAACCTGCCTCACTATATTTTTCTCCAGAGGCTGTAAGGGAATCTCTGCTCTGGTTCCTGGAAAATCTTCTCCCCCTCCTTCCTCAGTGATCTTAGTGTCTGCATAGTTGTTTCTCTCACTTTTTCTCACTGCTCTCTCATGACTGCTACACAGCATTTTTTTAACCCTCTCTGAAATACGTTATCACAGATATGCTACCATCATAGCTGACAGGCTTAGCTCTGGCCAGCAGCAGTTTCATGCTTGAGTGAACTGGAACTGACTCTCTCTGATGTGGGGGCATCTTCTGGTGTTTTCTCACAGAAGCCACTCCTAGAGCCCCTCCGCTATCAAAACATTGCCACAGAAACCCAATACAATGGTCTGGAAAAAAAATAGCTAGATGATTGCATACAGGGCAGCACAAATTGAGGTTAGCATGACTCAAATAACATAAATGTTTTATGCTAAAAAGATGAAATCAATGTAATGTAACCACAGTAGAAGAAGTGTGCAGTGGTAGTAAAGACTGCTAAGTACTATATAGTGTAATCTGGAAATTGTGGAATGTATTAAGGTCTGGTAAACATGTATCATACTAAAAACTGCAAAACCTACAATAAAAATTAAAAAATAGGCCATTTGGCAACCTTAACCTTGCCCTACTGATTGGATGGTTTTAGAGATGCCCACAGAAATCCTATGAAGGTATTCAGGACGTATGACTTCAAGTCTGACCCTTTTGGCCCATAACCAAGATTTACCTGCCTTCCTCTTCCAGGTGGATTGATGGCACTTGGGGAGAGAGCATTTACTTAGAAATCATAACTGTAAATTTATATTGCACTGCATTATCAAGATATTATATTTTGGGATGGCAAAAATGCTTATTTCAGTATCCTTTTAAACATTGTATTTCTGGCATGATCCCACTCTAATGTGATTTTAATTGTCATTCTCTTATGTTACCTCATTCTTGACAACTAACATCCTCACTATAAAAATAAAGCTTTTATAGTAAGAAACTATCTTTAGATAGTGCAAGTGCATAAGACAAACAGAGACCTTGTTCAAGTAATTGAAAATATTTGGTTTGGGTTTTGTATTTTTTTTTTTTGATCTGTTTGTTTCCTCCTGTAACTTTTAATTAATGTTGTTGTTACCTCTTTTGACCTGTATACTTTAAAAACTGCTTCAGGGGGGCAGAAAAGTCATGCAACAAAGATGACTTGGCAGTTTTATAAACCGGTAATTGGGAATCAATGTGCTTTAAGCTGTGGGCAGAAAATGTAATAAACAATCTAGTCTAGAGGGACAAAGGATTATTTGTTAATAGTATGAAAAGGTCAGTGCTACAGTAATTAAATTAAACCTGCAAGGCATTCTAAGCAATACTTCTGAGTTGTAATATCCCAGAAAGAAATAAGATGCTTGACAATTATATTCTATTGAATCTACCGTGGGTCATGCCCTATATAAATGAACATGCTTAAATAGCACTTTGTTTTAACACTATTCTTAAATCTGCCATATTTGTTCTTATATTATGCGATGATGTAAAGGCTCAAGTGACTCAGAAGTGAATGGTATTCAGCTCTGCACAGAGCCAGGTTAAGAGGCAGCCCATATGCCTGTAGCCACACTGCATCCACCTGTGACTTTGAAGTCTTGTACCAACTGTGCCTGTGAAGTCTTGCACCAGAAACTTGATCTTGTGCACACTGGAAAGCAAGCAAGGATCACCCTTTGGGTGGAACTGGTGAGCATGAACAGTTAGGCTCAGTAGATTCTCAGGATTGTTTCTGCTGGAATTAAACTGGGTGTGTTGTGCTGTAATAAACTTCAAATTTGATATGAAATATTGCTTGAGCTCTTGAAACTGCTGTGTGCCTTGGATTTTGTGTTTACTATTGATCTACATATGATAGAGATAAAAAGTGCTTTCACCAAAGTAACTTAATGAACTGCAATGTGGATTATTGAGTGCAAGATTTTCTTTGTGCATTTAATAGAAAGATGCACAGTTCTGCAGTTTAGATGTAGCAGTATTTAACTCTAGCTCTTCTATGTTTTCATCTGAATTTTCATCATGAGTCTGTTTTTGTCATGAATCTTAAAAAAAGAACCTCAGGAAACAGATATAATTAACATTGGAATAGGAACTGGGTGAGACCACTAATTTGCTTTGAATTAGTAATATCTTAGTTAGCTTCATTACTACTCACAACTACTTTATACAAATGAAGGCTTTAATCAGAAAAAGAAAATGAGACTATATTATTTGGCCATCAAGTCAAAAAATATGGAAGATTACAGTCACGCATAGAAATAGTCCATTTTACACGTGTCCTGGAATTTTTTTCTGATGGCAATGGGAGAGTTTGGTTCTTGGCTATAACATGGCCAAGTATGTTCTTTAGATTACTCCATGCTTCTGAGTTTCTGAGAATTTTCTTGATCCAACACATGCAACATAACACCAGCTTATTTTTCTAGCACATCTGGATTTCATTGGCAGGGTGAATAGGTTGAGAATAAGTCACACTTAGGTTTTGTTAGTTTTCCAAGACTTGATGGTGAGAGATCCTCTCAAATTCCACGTTAAAGACCTACAATCTGAGGTGTTTTTTCGGTTTTCCCTTCTGAATAACAGGAGTTAAAAGTTTTCCTTCCTTTTTAGTAAAGGATCAATGGGCAGAGGACAGTGGGAGGAAAAAGTGCTACATAGAAGTCATGTGGTAGAGCTATAAAACCTGAGCTGTCATTTGCTTATTTTGTTCAAGTTAAGCATATGAGATTTCAGGTTGAACACATATTATCTGTGAAGCTTGCAGTACATTTGTGTGCACAATTCAGAAGAATTCAGAACCTGGATTTTAAACAGGTGAGCTAACATCAAAGCTCCTGGCCTGTACTATGAGTGAAAAAGAGGTTGCATACACAAGAGTTGGGAGTTCTGGAACAAATTGTGGGTCTGCTCAGTGTGTAGCTGCGTAGGCAATAATGAAATCCTGAGGATGTTTTATATCAGCTGTTCATGAGTATATCAGTCAAGGAACAGATTTATAATTGTGGAGAAATCTCTCAGAAAACAGATAATGGACTTTGAGTTTCTTAAAGGAGAGAGGGGTGCCCTGACTTCTAGGTAAGTTTTTTATCTTCTTTATTTTTATTTTTCTCCTACTGCATTTTTTTATATGCCTCTTATGATAAAATCTCTATATGTTTCTCTGATAAAAGAGCTGTCTATATTCAAATTCCATAGGCTTCTGAGGGACAGCGATGAAGTGTAAAGGGATTACTGATTGAAAATACATTAAAATCATTTCAGCTACAAGTTAAATAGGATTTAAGTCCATGAAAACAAAGAGGAACGCAAATTCAGAACACATTTAAATGTGTAATTTTGAGGCTTTGCCTTTTTCTTGATACGTGATAGTATAACATATTGGTTCTTAGATGCCACAGCACTGTGTAAATATTGAAACCAAGTTCATTCAGCTTTGATTCTAACTCCTGTTAATTTTTCTTTGTATAAGGGCTGTGCTTGGGGGTAGTGACTTTCACTGCCCCTTCTGTCAGTCCTTGGCGCTGGAACATCTTGAAAATGCTGGGATTGTATGTTTTCCATTGTTCACACTAATGTGTGAGAACAGTAGGCATGAGATAGATGTATGATGCCAGAATAATATTCCTGATGCAGTATATAGCATAGTGAAAAGCAATAGAAGACCAAAAGAAAATTAAAGTGATGAATCTTACATGTCAAGCGTTTCGAGCTGGTGAAATTGAGAATGCAAAGGTGTCTGCTCAGTTTAAAGTGTGAGATATCAGTCTATGAATTGCAATTGATTACTTTGTTTAGGACAGCAGTATGGCAGACCAGGGAAAAGATATCTCAGAATTATGTCAGATTTACAATACGTGTTTAAAATGTAGTAAATAGACTGAAGTGGGAAATATTGACAGCATCAATTGAAAGTGTATGAGCACGTGCTTTTACATGCATGTGTGGGGACATATTTGATATGAGATGGCAAAGTGTGTTCACAGACCAGAAAGGCAATTTTACCCTGGTCGGCGTAAAATCAAGCATGGCCAGCAGGTCAAGGGAGGTGATTCTCCCCCTACACTCTTGCTAGACCACACCTCGAGTACTGTGGTCAGCTCTGGAGCACACAGCACAATAAAGCCATAGACCTGTTATAGTGAGTCCAGAAGATGGCCCTGAAAATAATTAAAGGGCTGAGACATCTCTCCTATAAAGAAAGACTGAGTGTGTTTGTGTTACTCAGCCTCGAGAAGAGAAAGCTCTGGGGACACCTCATTGTGGCTTTTCAATACTTAAATGGGGCTTATGAGAAAGAGATGGACTTTCTACCAATGCCTGCAGTGACAGGCAGGGAACAATGGGTAGGTTTAGACTGAACATAAGGAAAAAAGAATTATTATGAGATTGGTGAGGCAATGGAAGAGGTTACTCAGTTGTGGATGTCCTATCATTGGAAATGTTCAAGCTCAGGTTGGATGGGGCTTTGAGCAACTAGATCTAATGAAGAATATCTCTGCCTATAGCAGGATGGGTTGGACTAGATGATCTTTGAAGATTCCTTTCAACTTAAGCCATTCTATGCTTCTCTGATTCTAATGATTTGGGTATTTCACTTTACAAGATTTCAAAAAAAAAAAATCTGTTGTTTCTACCAGCCTGCGGTGACAGCTCAAGAAACAAGATAAACTATTTTGAGTTGACTTATTGGCAATGGAAACTAGTGCTTCCATTTCAGGGCTGCAAAGCTCAGTCTTTATCCTATACTGAAGCACTGTGTCAAAGACACCCTAATGGATAGTGTTTTAATACATGTCATAGAATCACTCAATATCTCAAGTTGGAAGGGACCCATAAGTCCAACTTTTGAATCTAAAAGTGACAGGGAAACACATGTGGGAGGATGGAAAAATTAACATTTTTTCTTGGCATTCTATGACTGCGATGTAAGCATCATAATTGTCTTGCTGATAGTAGGGCTACTGGGTTATGATCTGATTCTTGATTGTGAGATAATGCAACAGAAAAGTTGTTCCCCTGGTCTGTATTTTTTTGTTCTTTCTGGTTACTCTATGTGTCCATGGTATTATGCTACTTTGTCATACCAAGGTGGCATGTATTTGTTTCAATTTCTAAGATGTTTTGGTCTTAGATTTAAGATAGTATCACAAGGAAATGGATAAAAGGATGCAGAAAGCTGTCCTTACAGTAAAACAGAATGTGGAAATTCAGATCTCACAGGATTTATATAAAGCCGAAGAGTACACAGCAAAATTGCCTGTATGCTGTCCCCATGGGTGATGTTACCGTGCACACAAAAATCTTTGATTACTTAGATTGCACTTGGCTTGGGAAACAATGGCAGGTACAGGCAATGTGGCTGGGGTTAGGAAGACTTGACTGCAGGCATGGTCATGCTGCTTCATGTTACAACAGTGTCTAACATGTACTCATCAGAAGAGATCAGCAAATTACACTCATTAGAAAAGTCATTATTGACTGGAATGATTCATTTGATTATTGTACCAAGATATTGTAGAACATGATGTAGCTATATAAACTGGAGTTTTCATAGTAAAAAATTGGAAGATTATTGCAGGCATTGCTAGAAATCTCTGTTGTGTAAACTATTGAACATAAATAATTCCCTTCAAACTTTATCAGATCTTATTTGTATTTTAGAGGTTTTACAGCATATTAGCTCTTTACTAGTTAAGAAACATGAATATCATCTAGAAAAATCAAATGTTATTACATTATTGTTATTTTAATTTTTTCTGTATCAAAAGATATCCTAGCGAGCAAAAGTGAAAATGTTATTTCAGTCTTTTCTCAGGACTTTTTTGGAAAACTTTGGTTCAGAGTTAGTGACTATTTCTGAAAGGTTTTGCTAGAAAGCAGAAGCTGCCTCCTCTCACAGTTCCTCAACAAATGGTAGTTTTCTCATATCTCTGAAAGCATGTAGGTATTCACATCCTTTATTTGCTCTGTTTTCTTATCCTACCACAGGTTTATAGAGGTAGATCATATAATCTGTCACAAAACAAAACCCATCCCATCCTGTCATGTGAATATTGTGGAGCTGTAACATTTAGTGTGTATTATATTGCATCAAAGGTTAACCTGACTTAGTATTAATCACTTTGTCTTGTGGTAACACTGTAGCAGAAAATACAACATGTACATGCACACTGCTCTTTAAAATTCAATTTTACTTAACTCAAACATATTATTAAAAAAAAAAAAAGAACTATTTTCTTCTGATTCCTGAGTTGCAGTAGCAACTTGTGTCTTATGGAAAACAAAAAGCAATGTCCTCTTTCTATGGAAGGTGAGGAAAGACTTGCAGTATATTAGTAGTGGCATTGATCACGCACACAATCCTCAAAAATGAAAAGAACTCTAGAGAAAACCTTTTCTAGTCTCATTTGTGCTTTTCTGGAACTTTTTTTTAGTAGTTTGGGAACACGATCTTTGTTTTCTCTGCAATTTTGCTTCTACACGTTTCTCAAGTTTACATTCTCCCAGTGACTGTTATTTGATAGTTTTGACTTCTTTTTGTGTCATTGAGGCACTCAGTGGGAAGGTTTCTGCTACCATTCCACGTTTCTACTCATGTGACGCCTTAGTGCACTAATTTAGAGTGTGTAAGTACGCAGATGCACCCTGAAATTTTGCAAGCACATTTATCTGTTATTTACAATACATTATGTACTATTATCTAATGCCCCCAATTGCTGCTCTTGTTTAATCACATGAACTGCTCTAGGCATCAACTTGTTCAAAAGAAAATTAGTTTTTTGCCACTACAAAGTATAATAACATTTGTCTCTTTTAGTAAGAGCAGGTTTATTCTAGTATTGACTCACACAAATGCAACAAATCTACATGCTGCCATGGGAGATTGTCATAACTGGAGAATGAGGAAACAGCAGGAATACACCCTAGCCAATCCTCATCAATAAATACAGGATAACTTATTATTCTCTAGGAGCTTGTGGGAAAGCATCTAACTCTTGTGTTCTATTTCATGTTTAAATCTGCAGGTGTGGAATATAGAGAAGACCAAGTGAATTGCAAACAACAAGGAACTACAAAAAAGAAAAAACAAAACCACAAAGGAACTTCCACTAGAATACACTTGTGACAGTAAAGGTACCATCTGTAGTGAACTAGGATGATGCCTGAAACAAGGAAATAGTTAACGTCTTCACTTTTGTTCATGCATGTACGTGTGTAGGGTCTGAAAACTTTAATTCTGAGGAAAATTCAGTACTTCTCAGCTATAATAATATCTGGCTTTTGGTCTGCCATTCACCTGTTATTACTCTTCAACCTACATAATCTGTTTTTTCGAGGGGAGAGAGAACACTGTAGGCCTCCTTAGAGGAAAAATACAGTCAATGTATGGAAGCTGAAGCAAGACAGAACTCTGACATAAGTGTGGATTTTGTGTATTTAATCATGAAAATTGTTTACTATTGAAACAAAATATCTATGACAGCATTATTCACATTATTGAGCTTAGGAAAAAGCAAAACAAATTATTTCCAAGGGTTTGGAAATTATAGATTAATTAATAGTGTCTCCTGATTTTGTGATTCTCCACATTCTGTAGTGATATTATTACTGATTGACTGGTATTCTGCTCTTTGTATTATCAAGATGATCTCTGATAAATCGATATTGAAGGTTGTCTATAATCTCCAAGTAAGGAGATGAGTTGAGTGTAGCATGTTTATTTGATGAAAGAGTTGAGCCAAACTCGTGTTTGTGTTTCTTGATGGTGCAGGCTGCTTGGAAACACATTTGCAGTGATGCATGAGGCCAGACTTACGCTAGGTACCATACCATGTGGCTGAGTTGCATCACATCAAGTTACAAAATGTAATGTCAAAGCGTCACCTCAAGTAAATAGGGGGATACCAAGCCTATCAAGCAAGACAGATGAATTTAGAATACTTATTTGACTGAACAGTTGAATCAAACACCTATTCAGGGCTTAAAAACAAATTCTTCTTGAGGTTTTATTGTAACAGTCTTATACTTCTGAACATGAGTGAATGAACCTAATCACCAAATGACAATCAGCACCCACTCGGAAAGTCGTCTGCCTTTTTCTCTGTTCTTTCCCTACTTCCACCCAAATCCCATGATATGTAGGGAAAAGACCCTTCCTACCTTTTCTTTCGTTTTGTTTCAGTGGTTTCCAGACTACTCATTAGTGTGGTGTTTGTACTTTTTTTCGCTGTGAACCTATACCTGTGCCAGCCTGGCCATAAGCAAAGCCATATAGACTCAAGAGATCACTCTTGTCCTGTCTGCCATTGTTTTACTTGTTGACTAAATTTGCAATCCATTCCTACTCAGTTCCTCTGTCTGTCACTTGAGTTTGCTGCTCCATAATGAAAAGCACTTACAAGATGTGACAGCCTTCACTTATTGTGTTTCCTGATGCTGTAGGCAAAACAACTAATTGTTTTAGGTTGTAATATCAGGGAAGACTTTCAAAATCCTGGATTTTTCTAATGAGCAGTAAAAGTCTATTTAAATTTTAAAGACAAGGCAGTGATTTTTCTTTTACTTTTTTTTTTTTTTTTATTTTTTTGTCTAATTGTTCTCCAACTAATCTGACTTTTGAAATTCCTCTCTAAAGTTTGGCAACAAGCCAATTTGACAGCCAGTTTAGTGAAAGGATAATTATTTTATAGAGCTATAGCATGGGTTACATGTTCAATCTTTTCTGAAAAGACAACATGACAGATAGATATAATTAGATAGCCTCTAATACATAGACATTTAAGTTGTGAGAAATGTGTCACAGCTTTGAAGCAGTCCTCCCAGGACATTCAGACAGTTTGAAATTTACTCTTTAACATATGAACATACTATAGTTAAGTTCTCTGTATGATTGTCTACACTTTATCAAAATATTCCACAAAGTTCACCTGTGGTGAATATTTATAGACTTAAATTCTTGCTTTTATTCAACATTAGCATGTGGCTTCTGGTGTTACGTTACTGTATTGTAACATGCTATTCTAACATCCTAGGACTTACTGAAAAACTGTGATATACTTGATTTAGGTCTGACGGATTAGATTACATTAAGGCAGATCTAAATGCTAATGTGTATGTGTATTGACATCCTGGATCAGGATGAAAGGATTAAAACTAAATAAAATCTTGCTAAAAATTGTTTGAAATATTTACATATTTTATTTCAAAGTTTTCATCTCAATAGAAAGCTCTATTTGATGATGAATATTCTTGATAGACCAGGCTTCTCGGAAAAGTATTTGCAGTGGTACTGCCAGGTAGCTGCCTGGCAGTATAATGTGCTATACCACTTGGTTGAGTTGTATCACATAAAATGTTATGAAATCTAACAGCAAGGCTTTACCTCAAGAAAACAGGGGATTATTGAGAACTTCAGGTAGACAGTTTGTATTTCAGTGTTCACCCAAAATAATTTCTTTTGAAACAGGCTAACAACCACCTTTAATCTACAGCACCCAAGACTAAATATTTTCTTTCCCATTAAATTCTCTTACTGATGCAATTTTCTTGTGTGAAGTACTGATTCTTGACAAGCAAACTCATTTACCAGTAGACCTTTAGACAGAAAACTCTTGACCGGGTTTTTCAGTTACCTCCCTTTTTGCGATATAGCACCAGACTAACAAATATTACCTTCAATTTATGCTTGCATCATGGCTTTTCAGCATCCTCCCCTTGTGAATGCAGTCAGCAATAAGTCGGGAATGAACAGTGAAGTAGTGGAAGTCTAGACTACTGGCAGTGCTTCAGCTTTTATTGAAGCATGCTTAATTTCATTTCAAGTTATGACAAAATATATGGCCTGTGAAAGGCATCCCATTCATGATGTGTGGGGGAAAGGATTTTTGCCAAACTCCATTAGCTGAAGAGTTCTCTGGGTAAACTTATCCAAGCTAGCCCTTTACTGCTGGAAATTATTCCTGTCCTCCAAAGTATGTGTGGCTTGAGGATCTCCAAGACACTGCAACTGAGTAGGTAGCAATGAAAAGCAGCTCTTTCGTTAGAGGAATTATACAAAACAGCTGGTGTGAAAGTCCTTCAGTATCTTGCAGAGTTGGCAATTTCTCTTTCCCTCTCTTTCCTGTTTGTCTGTCTTTCTAAAAGGTTCTACATTCAACACTCACATTGTTATGAATACCAATTGCCGGTAAATGAAAGGTCTGAGATTAGATTAGCAGCATACAGCCTCTGTATCACACGCAAGCAAGCAAGCAGTCCAGGCAATTGCTTTCTGAAGTAGGCATTTCTGCCCACAGAAAATAAATGAATGTAGCAGCAGAGAGATGGCAGTTCGATAAGACTGCAAATTTTTCTCTGGTTGGTCAATAAGGTATTATTTATCATAGCTTAATATAGGTCAGTGAACTTAACTTTTATTGGAAATGATATATTTAGACCTAAAAATACAAAGTACTAGTGCCAAAAATTCTATTGCTCAAAGCATAGGTTGTCATCTTGTATGAGATTACTTGGCTGATCAGCTGAGCATGTCCAGTCAAGCAATAATTTTTGGGATGTTAGCAATTTCAGTGAGTGTGAATCAAATTTCATGTTAACTGAAATGGCTTTATGAGTAGGTCTAGTCTTATAGTCCAGGTCAGGTTTGCATGCATGGGTTCAATTTTCTTCCGAAAGAGGAAGTCTATAATTCCTGTAGTAATTTTTTTTTTTTTTTTTTTTACTTCAAAATAGTCAAAGGCTGTTTAAATAAATGAATCCTTTATTAAGTTCTTTGTTCCCCTTATCACTTCCCCATTGCATGAAACAACTGGGGCAATCAAGTATTTAACAATTTACTTTTGTTTGTTTCTTTTATTCAGTAACCATAAAAGTCTGTTATTACATGGCTTTCAAACTATTTGGTTGTTGAATAATTCAGCCTTAACTACAATAGAACAGTAGAACTGCTTTCAGTAGTAACAAAATGAGGAGTTATTAATGGAAGGTGCTAGATAAAGAAGGTAGTTGGACAAAATTTCCTTTAAATCTGCAAATCTGGAGCTGGATCCCAGGGAAATCTTGACAATCAATCTGATTTTCCTATTTTAGTAAGAGAAACTATTTGAGTTACTATTTGAGTAAGAGAAACCCAGGTAATAGGGGAGAATACAAAGTAAGCAATGTTTTTTAGAAAGATTCTGGTGGAGTGCTGACAAACCACGCTGGAACGTGACACTGAGTTGGGCAGTGCAGTGGTCTACCGAGTACCCAAAGTGTGGCATTACCCTTATTTAATGACACAAGTGGTGGAATTCAGCCTATGTCTGTTAAATATGGGCTTAATGCCCAGCGCTGAGCAGAGTCCTTGGCCTATATGATAAGAGTTCCTGGAGAAACACCTATAGCTACCTTACAGGATGTGGCAATGAGGGGACGATTCCTAGTAATAAGGATTTATTTGAGTCTTTTATATAAAACCTTCTGCAAAGGAAAATTGTTAAGAAAATTAGAACTTAGGCAAATTATTTTCTGTGTGTTACCCAAAGTCTCTAAATGTCTGTATGTAACAACTGTGTAAAATCTTAATTTTTTAGTGGAGTGCTGTGGCTGCTATTGTATGTTACTGGCAATTGTACTCAGATCAGCTTTTTTGACTGCAAGTGTAACATAAACAGGAACTATTTACTCAATGGCTTTAACTCCTTGTTTTTTCCAGTCAGGACAAATGGCTTCCAGACTTGATGTGTAATAGTCCAAATGGATGGCAGTGGTTTGAGTGTGTTCCTCTGAACTGCCACATCCAGACATGTACACCTGACTACAACTGTGTCTTGTAAATTGTCCTTTCAAAGACATGAGGGGTATGTGGGGTTAAATAGCCTGCTCTAGTACAAATACTATAATTTTCTTCAAAGAACGTAACTGTTTTTACTGATTAGTTGGGGTGACATGTATTGTAAATGTATTGCAAGTATTCTGGTAACAGTACACTCTCCTGTTCTTGGGAATTTTTCTTTAATCTTTACAGGATTTGTGGACCTACTGTACTTGCTGTGACTTGAGGGAAGATGCTCAAAGGGAGAAAAGACTGCTGTTTTTGGCAATCAAATATAGGTTTATCATCCTCATTGCTATAAAATGTAGAGAATTTGTGAGTAGAAGTACTCTTCTGCCTTGCCAAACAGTGATAATGCCATTCATCTTTTATTCTCAACCTGTAAATGCAGATACTGGTACTGTTTGCCCTAGCTGCTTGGTGGTAGCTCTCAATGATAGTTTAGGTCACATGTGCCTTTCATTGTTTCTAGCATTTTAAAACAGATGTAATTGTAGGTTTCTGGTATAAAGATGAGCCTGAGGTCAGAGTGGTTGCTTAGGATGTCCTGTGTCTCTTTCCCTTTTGGCATTGGCTCCAAGTTACTGCATTTTTCTTTAGTTTGTACTTGGTTTTGTCACATTACGGTGAGAGTGGCAAGGAGAAGAAGGACCTCAAACAAACATGCACATTCATTTTTCTACTCGTTTCCTACCTTGCCAGCAGTCTGGCCATATCAAGTAACTGAGCCAGGGGATTTGGATTGTGCTAAAATTTCATGGCTGTTTCCATGTGTTTTTACTCTGGTACCTTGGCTGTATCCTGCTTAAGAAGCAGCTCACTTCTGAAGTAGTTTTTTCACTTTGCTCTCCCTACAGCTTTGTAATGTGATTCTGTCAGTCACAGTAGGAGTCTGTATGAGAGTCTGGGGAATACCAAGACACGGAATGTGTTCTGCAACTGAATACACACAGTAATGTAATGGTAGGGGGAAACTGATTAATTCAGCTGTCCATGAGACATGAAAAGAGGGTAAAAGTATGTATGTATGTTTTTTATTTTTGGTATACCACTGGTTCCATTGTGGCTGTCTTGTAGTGCCCTACAGACAGCTGACCTTATTACTGAATTTTGATTCAGGTTTCTGGAACTTTCTACAAACATTTTTTGCCAAGTGAGGCCCAACATATTTCTTTAACAGATGGTTCAGTTGTAGCTCAAAACTAACACACTGAATTAATCTTAAACAGAAAGGTTTTCTGTCTCTGCTTCTGAATTCACTTATAGTACTACAAAAAAACCCATGCACAACAACAAACCAAACCAAACAACCATAAAAACAAAACACTAAACAAATCTAGTCATCCTTTGGCCAGGGTATTCAGACAATTCATTTAAAAGAATTCAATTTCGTATTGTTCTACACAGATTCTGTTCATCTCAGTGTAAAAAGACGTAATATTGGTATAAAATCTCAACTTTAAACAGAAGAACATTTCAATCTGACAAAAATTAACCGTGTTTAGGCATAGAGTAATAAATAGAAGAACATGCTGTGTGCCTTATGTAGCATCAGCTGTCAGTTGTATTATTCAGTAAACTTTTGCATAGTGTCTCTAAGAACAGATGAAATTTGTATTTTTCAGTGTTCCTGAACTGTTAGAAATGAAAGTTTCAATAGAAAGGTTACATTTTGAGGAATGGTTGCGGTAACTGTACATAAGGATCAGTGGAAATGAATGGTTTTGACTCAAACTTTCCCACGTGACTTTTCTAGAGCTTGATGTACTAGATGCTTGAGAAACTTAAGGATTCACAGATACTGAATGAACAAGAAAAGAAAAAAACAGACTACATGTGAAGCAGTTTAGACCTGCTAGCACAGCGTTCAGTAGACAACAATATTGTTTTGTTACATGACCTGGGGAAAAGCAGTTTGTAAGCACAGGGACCATTTGTTGGTTTTTCTGCCTTTGCTTAACTTCATTTGGTTCCTTTCCACCCAAGTATCTAGCCTGTCTGTCTTGCCGAACGGCAGCACAGCCTTCTGCTGCATCAACCACTCCTCCCAATTTTGGATCATCAGCAAGCTTGCTGAGGGTGCACTCTGTTCCTTCATCCATGTCATTAATGAATAGGTTGAGCATGACTGGACCCAGCATCGATCCCCGGGGAACGTTGTTAGCTGCAGGCCTCCAACTAGACTCTGTGAGTCTGATCACAAGGCTCTGAACTCTGCCATTCAGCCATTTCTTAATCCATTTGACTATCCACTCATCCAACCCACACTTCCTGAGCTTATGTATGAGGATGTCGTAGGAGATGGTGTCAACAGCCTTGCTGAAGTCAGGGTGTAGAACATTCACTGCCTTTCCCTCATCTACCCAGCCAGTCATGCCATCATGCAAGGCTATCAGATTGGTCAAGCATGATTTCCTCTTGGTGAAACCATGCTGACTACTCCTGATAAGCCCCTTTAACTCCACACGTTTACAGATGACATCCAGAATGAGTTGCTCCATCACCTTAGCAGGGATGGAGGTGAGGCTGACTGGCCTGTAGTATCCTGGGTCATCCTTCTTGCCCTTTCTGAAGATCAGAGTAACAATGGCTTTCTTCCAGCCCTCAGGCACCTCTCTTATTCTCCATGACCTTTCAAAGATGGCTTAGCAATAACATCTGCCAGGTCTTTCAGCACACGTGGGTGGATCACACCAGGGCCCATGGATTTGTGGGTGTCCAGTTCGCATAAACGATCTTTAACCTGAATCTCCTTGACTAAGTGAAAGTCTCCCTTTCTCCAGACTTTCTTACCCCGAGGGTCTGGGATACCTGGGGTCTGAGCGCTGGCCTTAGCAGCAAATACTGAAGCAAAGAAGGCATTCAGCAGCTTGGTCTTCTCTGTACCTCCATCACCAGGGCACCCACCTCATTCAGCAGTAAGCCCACATTTTCCCTAGTCTTCCCTTTGCTACTGATGTACTTGCAGAAGCCCTTCTTGTTGTCCTTGACATCCCTTGCCAGATTAATTCCAAGTGGACCTTAGTCTTCCTTACCACATACCTGCTTCCTCCAACAATATTCCTATATTCCTCCCAAGTGTGGCCTGTCCCTTTTACCACATTCTGTAAACTTACTTCCATTTGAGTTTTGACAGAAGCTCCTTGCTCAGCCATACAGGTCTCCTGCTCCTTTTGCTTCTTTTCTTGCCCATAGGGATGCACTGATCTTGAATTTGGAGGAAATGATACTTGAATATTGACCAGATCTCTTGGACCCCTCTACCTTCTAGAGCCTTAACCTGTGGGATTCCTCCAAGTAGGAACTTCAAGAGGCCAAAGTTAGCTTTCTTGGAGTCCTGGGTTGTAATCTTACTTATTGCCCTGCTTCCTGCACACAGGATCCTGAGCTCCACCATCTCACGGTTGCTGCAATCAAGGCTTTCCCCCAGACTTCACATCCCCAACTAGTCCTTCGTTGTTTGTTAGGACAAGGTCCAGCAGCACACCTCTCCTCGTTGGATCCTGCACCACCTGTGTCAAAAAGTTATTATCAATGCTCTGCAGAAACATCCTGGACTGTGTGTGCTTAGCTGTGTTGCCCATCCAGCAGATGTCAGAGTGATTGAAGGCCCTCATGAGAACCAGGGCCTATGAGTCAGGCTACTTCCAACTGCCTGTAGAAAGCCTCATTAACTTCCTTTTCCTGATCAGGTAGCCTGTACTAAACATCCACAACAGTGTCACCCATGTTAGCCTGCCCCTTGGTTCTTACCCATGAGCTCTTGACTCGTTCTTCAACCGTAACTAGGCAGAGCTTGATACATTCCAGTTGCTCCCTCACATAAAGAGCAACTTCGCCACCTTGCTTTCCTGGTCTATCTTTCCTAAAAAGTACAGAGCCATCCATGACAGCATTCCAGTCATGCAAGCTATCCAACCATGTCTCTGTAACTGCAATGAGATCATGACCCTATGACTGCACATGGATCTCTAATTCTTCCTATCAGTTGTACAGGCACTTCAAAGAGGTGATTGAGCATGTGGGTTTCCCATGAGAGGTGCAAGATGGTTCACCATAGCAATACACACCCTTGAGGTAGTTTGCCTTCTGATTCTCATCTTGGAAGGCAGATAAAGAATATTTGTCAGTGCTCTGGTTGGCCTGGCTCACTCACCAGTTGGATGCAATGGTGTGAGTATTGCCACTTTGGAGCCCACACCCCGGTCTTTCAGATTAAAGCCCACCTCACCAGCTTGGCCAGCCTGCTGCCAAAGTTTCCATTACCTCATCTAGACATGTGGATCCCATCCCTCCCTAACAGGTTGTGGTAATCAAAGAATGTCCTGTTGTCACAAAAGCCAAAATCCTCATGACAGCACCAGCCATGAAGCCAGAAGTTGATGTATATTATGCATCTATTTCTGGCTGCCTCCTTTCCTCCAGCTGGTAAAATGGAAGAAAGAATAACTTTGGCACAAATATTTTTCTCTTGCAACCCCAGGGCTTTATAGTCTTCCTTGATTCTGCCCAGGTTCTGGCTTGCGGTGTCATTCATGCCCACACGAAAGAGTAGCAGTGGGTAACAGTCTGTGTTCTTGACAATTTGTGGCACCCTCTCAGCAACATCTTGGATCTTAGCTCCTGGAAGGTAGCAGACCTCTTGTGGCTCCCTGTCAGGGTGGCAGTTGGGCACCTCAGTACCCTCAACAGAGAATCCCCCACTATGAGCACCCACCATTTCTTTTTATGGTATCCACTGTGTGCTTCTGGTACAGTTTTTCCTTGCAGACCTTGCTCGTGGCTGTCTACAGCTATTAAAGCTTCACATCTGGTTTCGGTTGTGGTGCTGGAGGGTGGAGGGTGAAGTCCTGCTTTCTGGGTCATCAGGGTCCAAGGTATCCGCTATGGAAGCACAGTTCTGAAACCACCTATCTAGCTCTCTCTCAGGTCTTTTAACAGTGTGCAGCCTTTAAACTGTTTTCTGCAACATGGCCACCCAATGTAACAGGTCGTCAGCCTGTGCACACCATATGTGGGCACTTACCTTTTCTCCAGGAGAAGGGTCTGGGCAACCTACCACCTGTACTGAAGTCTCTTTCCTTACCTGTTACATCTGGGTGGAAGCATCACATATCTCAGGGGCTTTCTCTGCAGAACACTGGTTTTAACTCTGACATGAATGCCCACCATTATGGCAGAGACCTAGAAGACTCCCTTGGACTCTGGGCCTACAAGCGGTTTGCATCTCCCTTCCTGCATGCTCTTCCATGTAAACTGCTTCATGAACTGTCATGTCACACCTGTTTACCTGCCCTGGTTGTAGCTCTCTTCGTTGCTCATGCTCCCCAAGGGCATTTAAACATCTCATGGTGGCTCCTGGCAATGCTCAATGCCAGAGCTGACAGCTTCTGATCTTTCTTAGGTTTCCCTGGCTCCAGGAACCCTGTCTGCCTCAGTCTAGCACTCAGCCACAGAACTTTTCATTGCTGCTGCTGCATACCTTGCTGACTGAGAATCAAATGGCTGCACTTTTGTCTGACTGTGAAATAGCATAAAAATGTGCCTTGCATCTGTTTCTTTAACTTGAACAGTAACCTTTCATCCTGTATGCCCACAAGAGTGTTCGGATAAACACACTACTCTAGGTTAATGCAAAGTTTCATAGAATCGTAGAATAGTTTGGGTTGGAAGGGACCTTCAAAGGTCCAACCTTTGTTGTCCAACCCCATGCAATGAGCAGGGACATTTTCAACTAGATCAAGTTGCTCAGAGCCTTGTCCAGCATGGCCATGAATGTTTCCACGGATAATATATAGTCTTCTCCCATACTATCCTCTTGATGCACTGTACTTCGATTACTATGGAATCTAGGTTCTTCATCAAGGCTATTTCACAGTTCCATGCACCACAACGTTTTGAGTGCCATCTTAACTACCAAATAAAAAAAAGAAAAAGAAAAAGGAAAAAGAATTTTCATTTTTTATACCAAGCAAAATTTGTTTTTTGAGTTGCTAATAAAGTCTGTGCCACAGCCTATATCAGTTTTAGTGTGCTAGACAAAATCCATAATGTGAATCAGATATCTCAGTTACAATTAGCTTAACACAGCCCCTATTGCTGACTTTTGCTATATGCTGGAACCTGACATACAATTTGGCCAATATACTTACAATGGTTCTAACTACAGAAGCATAACTGCATTGATGTAATCTCCCATTATGCCATCAGGACATTCATCTAGTATAAAAGCAGGCTTTTAGACTAAGCAGAATTTCCTGTCAGTTATCATAAATTAAGCTGAAAAGGATCAGTTTTTCCTGGAGTAAATGTCCACAGAAGTCATTCTTGACTTAAAGATGGTAGCACACAGAAGTTAAAAGTTATAGATGAAGCTTAACTTAATATTTTTAATCATTGGTATTGCTTAGCAACATGTACACAATCATCACTTAGACCTGTATTTGTGAATAGTTGTCCCAAAGTAATGCCGTTTTCAAAATGCTGGTGGTATTTACTGTTGTTGATACACAGATAGTAACTCCAATTGTTATGAATAGCATCTAATTGCAAATGTTGCCTGTTGTTAGCCATGACATTACTTGGTACTCAGCACCTGTGAATTCAGAAAATTTCTAACATACTATGGAGTGTGGGCAACTCCTCTGTACTATAAAAGAGAATGTACCATGAAGAGAACTTTTCGGATACCTCTCCACTGCCTTCTCTGTCCCATCAAGTTTCCTGTATGTTCGTTAACCTTTCATGAAACCTTTGTAGTAGTTTGCCACCAAGCATATGATGGCACTTTACATTTCCCCTTGCTTTTAAAGTGTCCATGTTCTAATGTTATATAACATGATGCTGAAGTCCTACTTGATGTTATTTGGATAAAACAATTTAAAGATCCTTTTTATATAAATGCAGTGTGCTGTGACCTGCCTGTATCTGAAAGTGATATTTTTTTCCTGACTGACTTTAGAGATAATACTATTTCTTCTACTTTTTGTTATACTCTGCCTGTTTCCTTTAGTTATATTCTATCTAGTTTGAAAGAGTTCATATTGTTTTTATTCTTAAAAAGTAAGAAATATTTAGGGCCTTGTAAGAATTGCCTATGTCAGTCAATACTCTACAATGCCAAGCACTAATATTTAAACTCTGAGCTGTACCTAGACAATGTTAGCAGCATATTCATCATCTGTAACACCATTAAGCTGTAGAAGAATGGTTACTGTTCCCTTGCAACCTTCTCTGTGACACATTGTCTAATGAAATCCGCTTTAAAAACCTATTTTAATATTCCATCATAGAAATTAAAAGGTAAAACCTCTTGAAAGAAGACCTTTGGATAATGTTATTCAAAGTACCAAATATGAAATTGAGGCTTAAGGAACAAGAGGCTGCCCAGAGGTGTAAGTTGAACCAGAAGAACAAGACTTCAGTTGTTCTCCAGAGTCTATTCTGGTTTATTTTTGTAATGCATTTAGTTGTTAAACCTATGAAGAAAACATTGAAAATAAATGTAGTTATATAATTATTGTCCATTTGAATTTTTATAGAGGTTCAATACTTGCTCTGAAATGACACTGTCAGAATTATTTTTTCGTGAAAAATACAGACAACTTGAATAAAAGTTTGCAACAGTCTAGTATGAAAATTATGTGTCAATATTTAATATGAACTTTATTTAAGGACCTTTATTTAAATAAAACTCTGAGGTTATTTAATATTTTGGAAAACTCGTTTTGTTGGACTGTCATGGTGCATCATTTTCACATGGGAAAATCAACCTTATACAAATGCACTGGTGCATGGATCACCCAGTCTATATCTCCCATAGGCTCATATGTCAGCATGTTCTTACTAACTATCTCAAAACAAAACGCTTTCTTGCAATGGAATATTTTGCAACAAGAAATGACGCTTTTGGGAAAGTGTTAATGTAAAATCAACTCTTTTTTTTTGAAAAATATTATTCAAGAAACAATATTCTGAAGTGTTCAACATCTTTTTAATTCCAGTGGATACCAACTTGTATATCAGCAGGTTATATTTCTGACTTGTAATGAACAAGCTCACCAAAATGTGTAAGAAGAAAGAGTGACATTAAAATTTGTCCTATTTCAAAAGAAACACACCATTTAGCTTGCTCTTTAACAAATTTTGTAGGGTTTAAATGAATGTGAATACTAAATTTAAAACCCTTTTAGATCAGATATCATTTTCAATATACATACTATTTAACCCATTAAAAATGACCTGATTATAGTAAAGCATAGCAGTCCAAATTATCTTTATAATATAAATATACATCAGAATACAACTGTAAAAGTTGGTCTGATCAAACCATTTAGGCACATGTGCATGAGAAATACTCATACAACTGTACTCAAAAAAGTTCTTCTTTTACGCAAATTGCCTGCCCCATATGTGTGTGTTATAGCATTGTGTCCTGGCTTTGCTTTAAGCAAGACCAGTTCTCTTTCAGTGAATTTCACTTTCAGCTAAGTTCTTCTAAGTAACTGCACTTTTCTGAATTTATCTGCATTTTTTTTCAGATGCTGTTCATTCCAGAGCTGATAATGGTAGCATTGGTATACACAAGAGGTCCAGATTTAGACTTACAGCTACGGTAACCAAGGTTACTGATAAATTTTGCATGTCCTGTAAGTGAGAGGCACGTAATTGCAAGGAGGGGTGAACTGAACAGGTGACTAAAAATGACCAACTAATATTCCACCCCATATATGTCATACACCATATAAAAGTGGGAGATCAGGAGGGTCTTGCTCTCTTTGACTGTGGCCAGCATCTGAAGACAACCCTACCCATCGTGTCTGTGATCCTAGGCCTGAATCCAGACCCCGCATCCCTATATCCAGTTCCAGTTTACTGCAGAATCCAGCCCAGGACTTCCAGGTGCCTGCCCTGCCACCACTGGAGCAATGCCAGCTCCGCCACAGGCAACGCTGCCCCGGGAAATTCATGACTGGTTTTGTATATTTTGTATTATTTTCTCTATTTATTAGTAGCATTAGCTAGTAAAGCCTTTTTAACTTTCAAAGCTGTACGTCTCTCTCCTTTTTCCTCCTATTTCCTTTCATTAGTGAGGAGGGCAGGGGGTTAACAGAGAGCACCTGCCACAGTTTATTGTTGCACTGCAGTAAACTGTGGCACATTGTTTTTCTGAGGCAAAGCAGCTATTTAAGTATTTATTATTTAAAAGATGAACTAGTTGCTTTGAAGTCTAATGTTTCTATAGTTATCCTGAGCATACAGAAAAACTTCAACTAAACTTGTTGGTAAGTAATCTAACTACATATGATAACGAGATGGGTACAGAAATAACACAAATTAGTGAAAGTGTAATGACATAGAAAATAAATTACACAATGATGTACTTACATGATGACTGAGAAGAAAAACTTGTTTTGAATTATTGTCTAAATATTGATTCTTTCTGACTGTTCACTTGAAGCTTAGTAAAAACTGATTTGGGAAACGGTCTGTCCTAGCTTTATTAATAAACTATTTGTGAAATGAATGTGTTATAAATATGGTGGACTGACCTTGGCTGGAGGCCAGGTGCCCACCAAAGCTGCTCTATCCCTCTCTCTCCTCAGCAGGACAGGGGGGAGAAATAAAATGAAAAAAAAACATTGTGGTTCAAGATAAAGGCATGTAAAAGAAGAAAAGTAAAGGCCACACATGGAAACGAAGCAAATCAAAAAGGTTTATTGTCTACTTCCCAGCAACAGGTAAAGTCCAGGCATTTCTGGGAAGTAGGGCCTCAGTGCGCATAGTGGTTGCTTAAGAAAACAAACATCTTAAGAAGTTCCCCCACCCCACCCGCATGTCCCCTTATCTTAGTTATTATGGCTGAGCAGACATCGTATAGTATGGAATGTCTCTTTGGTCTGTTTGGGTCAGCTGTCAAACCTATGTGCTCTCCCAACCTCTTGCTGTTTCCAAGCCTACCAGCCTTTGTGGGGTGGTGGGTGAAGAGACAGCCCTGATCCTGGTCTATTATCAACACTGTTCTAGACACAAATATAAAGCACAGCACTATGAGGGCTGCTATGGGGAAAGTTAACTCCATGCCAGCCAGACCCAATACAAAATAAAGAAAACGTGGATATAGAAGACTTTTTAAAAAATTCTAGGGTATCTACGGTCCCAGACTCAGTCTTCTCTTATTTATTAATTTTATTTTATTATTTTTTTTAATGTGAAACAAAGAATGTATATATTGTAGATTTTTCAAGTTTAGTTTTGGAATTCTAAAATGCTGTGTGTAGAAATTTTAATCAAGTGTAAAGAATTCCTTAAGCACTTATTCTTATGACATATATTTATAGCTGATTTGTTTCATGAAATTTACATCTCATTAATGTTTTGTTATATTTGCATATGAGAGTAGTTCTTTTTTTTTTCTGATGTTTCCAGGAATCGATTCAATGATACAGTTTTAGATTTTGGACCCTATTCAGCTATTTACATCTGATTGGCTTGTAAATGTCTCTAAAGGAAAGTGGAAAAAAATCTCTACTTAGATTTAAGTACCTCAAAATTTTGAAGGAAATATCTTGAATATCCTAATTTTCTTACGAGGAAGTTTTCTCTTGAAGAGGTTGAACATAAATGACAATAGCTAAAATAAATAGTAGTGGAAGGATTGTCTTGCAGAAAAACACTTGAACGTTGCATTTCCATCTGTTTTGAAGAGGTTACACAGGGAATTGGGCAGAACTGTAGATTTACTTTGTAGATATTTGATAGTAGTGACTAGCTTTCACTACACCACTGATCAATGGGTGGTTTTGTGGGCCTCTAATCTAGGTCCAACTACCAAAATTGCACAGGGAAGTTTCATCTGTGTCTATCACTTCATGTCTGTATTCACCTATCTGCTGCTACATATCCACTGACAGCTTACTGGACATATAATTTTGTACAGAAAGTGGCAAGATTTAGTTTATTTTTCACCCTGTAAGGTGCAATGAATACTTATCTACCAATGTATGGAAATGGAACTACTTTTCACTCTTTCTAGTAGTGAGTTTTGCTTACTAGTGTTATTTGCTCTTTGATGTAAACATATTAATGATTTTACTGATTTTGTTCTGTGAGCGGTTAGTTTTTGCTTTGGTTTAGATTTTCTGGGCTGATAATACACCTAATGGTAGCTTTTGGAGTGCATATGTAGAATGTAGGAGTGATGAAATGAAATAGATAACCTATATCTGTAAAGTGATGTGGTGTTGACATGGAATTTAAATTAGAACTATTTGCATAAACTCTCTAGATGCTGTCGCCCAGTGGCCGTTGTGTACTACCTGGTGGTGTTGAAAATGCTAGGAAAATACCACAGGGGAGGCAATACTACTTAATATTTCAGAGCTTCATCCAATAGCTCTTCTGTGGGCAAGAAACAGGACAGAATTCTCCTGAATGCCATAGGAAGAGAAACTTAGACCATTCAATACAGATATAAAGTTTGCCAGATCTAAATCTGTGAAATGGCTTGAGCTATCTCTCTGAAGAGTCAGATCTGTTTTCTACTGCTTGTGTTTTTATTGGCAGAGTAACTACTTGCCAATTATTCTGAAACTGATCTGATTAATTGGAGAGATGCAGGTCTGTTTCATAAATTATATTTGTAAAGAATGTCTGTGTTATTGTTTTCAATTCAGTAAATAAAAAGAAGACTGTCTTCTAACTGGAGAATCAGTTGTGTTTCCAGGAGCCACAAACGACAAGATGTATTACTGTATTTATAGACTAGAGAAAACAGTCTTATTAGATTATAGAACATAGTCATAAAACCTCTAACTATGTGTTTATACTATGCAAGCAATATATGCTCTTGTGTTGATGATATATTTGAAAAATAATAGAATTTAGAGACATTCTTAATATGGCACTTACTCCTAAAGTGCCCCAAGGACAAATTCATTTGACTAGGTGCAGTTAGGCAAACTCGCTGAGGTAATGTGAGATTTTAACTGATTATTTCACAGCACATTGAATGCACACTTTGTTAATCAGTCACTTTATTTAAAAGTAAAAGTTCAGGCATCCAGTTTCTTATCTTGTTTTGTAAATAACACCCTTGGGTATAAGTCTGTAACACTCATCAATATTGACTAAAAGTATATCTTTATTGTTGTTGGATTTTTTTTTTCCACAGATACATTAAATAAATGTCACCCTGTAAATGCAAGGAGGAAGTGTGGGATGGATTGAATATCTGCCAGACTTACTGACGGATTACTGATAAAACTTAATTGTAAGCTTTCCCAGTATGATTGATTACATGAAAAAAAACTCTATTTAAACTAGTGAAAAGGGATAGTTGATTTGACAAATACATTGAATTTTCAAATTTGTAGAGATAAATAGATATTTCAGAATGCAGTGAAGATGGATGAATTAAACCTTTCAAGTATGTCCCGATTCTATTATGAGATTCTCTGAAGGGAACTGGTAACACTGTGTTCTATCAAAATGCCTGCTCTCTGATTTTTGTACAATATATAACACCAGGCTCAAAAGGTAGTCTGGCAATATCCTGAATAAGAAAGCAACTAAAAGCTCCATCATGGTTCAAACTGTCTAGAAATATGGAACACAAAATGAAAAGTCTTAAATTTGACATGTCTGTGTATGTGACAGCAATCAATACCACTAAGAAAGACGATAAGCAGGTGGCCTGTTTTTAAAATCTTTTTTTAATAGTCAACACAGACAGAACACATAAACTCTGCATGTCATATGTGTTCCTTTCTGCGAACTGGTTTCTTAAAGAAACAATAAGCAAAATAATAAATTGATTAATATATACCGAATGCAAATAATAAAATTGATAGTGGATAAATTTTGAGTGAATTTAAGTGTTCTTGCAGCTTGTATGTGGAGGAAGGGAGAACTGAGGTTCTTGGAGCAGGTAAAGGGAGAGAGAGAGAGAGAGAGGGCTTTGGGTCATAGGGTCCTTGAAGTGTGCAGCATGCTCACAGTCCCAGTAAACTGTCTGGGGTTTCTGCCTTGAGCTTCTGCCATTTTTCTGTGTTCTGTTTAATGCAGTCATTTTCCTCGCTCATAAGGATGTACTTCTACGACAAGCAGCAATAGTCATCTGTGAATTGTCCTTGTGCCTCTGTTTTCAACTTTGTTTGAATTTTCAAGGCCTTCACTGTGATCCTGTATTTGAACACCATGCCATAAGAAGATATACCTGTTACTAAGCTTCAGTTTGCACAAGTTGCCATAATAAGTTGATAACAAGCTTAACAAGCTGTGAAAACACTGCACTCAGTTTCTGTAGAGCATGGCTTGGACATGTAATATTTCGATGTTGAAATTACAATGGTTAAATGAAATTTCAGAAAATAAGTCGTTTAACTTTTATCTTGGTTATAGTTCAGGCTGCAGTGCTACCATAAATGCTGAGACAGCTTATATTTATATAAACTGTTAAAATGTTTTTTAATCTATTTACAGCAACTGCGAATATCCATACAACAAAGTAGACAATTATATTAATAGATGAAATCACTTCCACCAAAAATCAAGGGATCCTGACTTTTGAAGTTCCTTTCTTTACAACAACTTCTTCTTTTAGTACTAACCAAATAACAACTAGGTGTGTACATGAGTTTATATATTATGTATTCTGTTACAGAGATAGTCCAAAAAGATAAATCAATAATATTTATTGTATTGCATTGCATTGCATTGCACTGAAATGTATTGTATTATTTAATTGGTTTGGTTTGACTAAATTTTATTTTGTTTTGTTTTGCTTTGCTTTATTTTATTTGTTCTTCCATTTTGTTTCACTTGCTATTGTTGAACCTTCTTGTTAAGTCATAATCAAAGTATCTTTTGCTCTCTATCATGGGGATATAGGAACCATGATGTGAGTGTAGAAACCAGGTAAATCAGTGTTGTGAAACCTAATGAGTACAGTTGTCTCTGTTTCTAAGAAAATATGAAGCCTACTCATTCAAAGTTTTAGTTGTACCATAGTGCTTAAAAGTATTATGGGCAGCTTGCTTGGTGCTGTATTCTGCATATGACTAAACCTGGATATTTACTAACTGCAATATTTAAGTGTGCAGCATTGTTTGCTGTGTATCATGGCTACATGACTCTAAAATCTATCCAGTTCCCCTGCTTCTGTGTCTCTGTCTCTCTTCCTTCTCTGTGCCTCTGTTGCAGATGAGTGAGTCCTGCTTACCACAGAGCAATGTTCAGATCACTTAAAGAAAAGAGTGACTTAACAGAGTTCGATGGCAAGGTTCACTCTGTTACTTACTGCAAAAAGGAAATATGCCAAGGACAATTGGGTAAGACTTGTTTTAGAGTGATTTCTATGGGGACAATGCAAAAGGGTAAAGGGTGGCCCTCCCATTGAGTCACCATGTTCAGAATGGACCCTCTCGGTTTTTGAACTCCTTCTGAGAGAGGAGTCTAGGTGTATCTGCATCTAAACTTAGCCCCAGACTTGATCAACAGTTAATGTCTAAGAGACACAGAGAGTAAAGTAAAACAGGCAAGGGATTATATATATCTATGACCCAACGATTATATGTGAAGACCTGATTCTTCATATTGCTTGGCCACGACTTCAAAGTTTCATCATTCTGCATATCAACCTGCTTACCTCCCTTTTGGGAGGCTTGTCTGTTTTTTTTCTTTTTTTTTTTTCCTTTGAAGCAGGAACATACATTCTTTTCTACTTTTTCACCTTTCAGAAGATGATGGACAGCTTTTCTCGGCCAGTATTATTTCACAAAATTCCCTCTTAACCTTGTGTGTAAAACTACCAATAGAAGCACTGAAAGACCAATGGACAGCTCTTGCTCTTCCTGTTCTGCATTTTAATTCAAATAAGTGCACTGGTATAAACATATTCTGAAAGAAACAAGAATGGCCTGATTTTTTCTCAATTAGAAGTCCTAGAAGTAGGACACAGTTCAGTGTTAAAAGTTCCTAGCTGAAATATGCCTGCATTGAGACCGAGTGGTGCCTCTGAGCAGCCCATCTACCAAAAGCTTATGAGTGATGTCACAGTGACAGAAAGGTTGCAGTGCTTCTGGTTTTATGTGGGCCTTGAGATGATTTATAGACGTGGGTTTTATTAGTGACTTTTTACGTTCAGCTTCAGTGCCAATCCATTCCATCTGTTCCTCCCTCTTCCCTATGACTGTGTGTCTTATGCTCTGCTTTTATTTTCCCAATAGTCATCATGGCTCCAGACCGTGCCTCAACACTGAATATTTGAAGTTGATAAAGAGGAATGTTCTCTGTAATTCTGAAAATTTTGGATGTTACGATCTTGATTTTGCACCCTGTAAAATAAAAAAAAAAAAAAAAAGAGCAACTTCATTGCTTATGGTATATTTTTTCTCCATTATGTAACATATGAGAAATGGAAATATCTGTTAAAAATGTTCTCTTGTCTGCTGAGAATTTGTAGATGAAACAGTGTTTTGAAAAGGTAGTGACATGATGACAATTTGCTATTTTAAAGCAAAGTTTAATATGTTTGATTTATTTTATGGTCTTTTACCCTTTTGTTTATTTCTGAATATGATTTTGTTACTACCTTGGAAGTAATTAATCAGTGAGTGGATTCCCTTTTCAGTCTTATAGCGAAGAAGAATTATTTCAATGTCTTCATGTTTCTGAAGACTCAGAGACACGCTCTTTTCAAACAATTCTCTAATTGTTCTCTCAATTGAAAGCAGCGCTGGTACATTAATAGCAAAATGCAAAGCTTTTATTGTATTTTCAGTGTTTCATTTTAGCTTAAATATGGAATTTTGGAAAACAGTGCTATTTAATTTGCTGACACAGTCCAGTAATACACTTCATTACCATGAAAGTTATGTTATATTAATTACTATGATTTTATTACATCAATCCTTGTATCGTTTTTATACCTACTATTACTGTTTGCTTATATAGCTTTTATGGCAGCCAGTATTTCTTGTTCATAGATACTACACTGGAATTATCTTATTTGACTCCACTTCTTGCTGTTATATTTGGTGATAGTCTACACTGAGCAATGAATAATTTCATTATTTGAGAGATGCAATAAGCCGTACATTAAAAATTATTTCTGTTTTGATCCATGCTTCTCAATTTGCTTTGTGGAGTGCGAAAACTGTAGATTGTGACTTAATGTCATGACTGGCAGCCTATGCAGTCAATTTCTGTTCTTTAGCTTTTCACAGTCAAGTTCTTAAATAATCAGGTTGTGGCCTTAGTGAAAGATCTAAGACCATATTTAACTTCTGTTCTTGTCTTCAAATTTTACTGTCTTCATTTTAATCTCTAGGAACTTTTGTGTGTATTTCTAGCTCCACTACATGCTTATGAAGTAGTCCTTCTGTAACACACCCAGCAGCTCTGAACACACCAGCACATCTCTGCAATAAAGTTCTCCTGGTACTGGAGCCCCTCTCAGTCTATATATTTGTGAATTCTATGAATTAGGTGTAAATTTAAAGGCCATGCCAGAGTTTGCCATAATTCCAAGCTCTCCCTGCATATAATATAATATAAACATCTTAAATGCAGCAGACTAATGCTCACGAGTGAGGATAAATATTTGAAGAGTACACTCTCAAACTTTTATTTCAGGTGAAGAGTTCATTTGCAACTCAATATGAAAACATTTACCTTTCCTGAATTTGTAATTGGAACTTGCTTCCAGTTGACTTTACTTAATGTTGTACAAATATTGATTCGTCCTTCCCATTAGTTATGCAACTAGTGGATGAAATAAAGAACGGTTCTTGAAATAGGGATATCAGATAACTGTCTCACAGCTGCAGGATTAGAGTTTTAGATTAAATGCAAGAAAGAACTGGAAACTAATCTCCAACAAGGAATCATATTAGTAGAAAACCAGAATTGCAAAAGGTTAGCCCTTAAAATATATATGAGCATAACATATTTTAAAATAAATGCACAGTAAGTGATTGAAATGCCAAAAGATAGATGATTTAGTACACATCACAAGATCTTGCATTGTAACTGTCACTGCTGGATATCACTAGAAGGCTAATTGAGCCAAAGAATGAGAAGTTTAATAAATGTAGACTCATCCACAAAAAACGGACTCAGTATTGGAGAAATTACACAAATGTGTTGGATTAGATTAAATTCAGTTATTTTTCCATGTAGTTAGAATATTTTCTTTTTAGTAGCTATCATGGTCTTTTGTTTTGAATTTAGTATGAGAATAACAAGCTTCCCATGGCTTTTATTTCAGTAGCTAGGCTGTGTTTTTGAGTTGGTATGAAAAGGATGTAAGAACTCACTGATATTTTTTCTGTTGCCAAGGAGAACAAGGACTTTTTCAACTTTTGAGCTGCAGGTGCAAAACAGCAGCTGGGAGGGAGAATAGTTGGACAGCATCTAGATGGACATCCAGGTTGATCAATGAAATATTCCCTCTCACTAGCATCGTGCTCAGTATATAGCTGAAGCCAGCTCTTTTGGCTAGTTAGCTTGGTTAGTTCCATTCATGAGTTCCGTTCAGTTCCATTTTATTTTAAGTTTGGTTTTAGTTCAATCTTTTCCTGTTCTGCTGTTTTGCAGTTAGCCTTTGGCCTTTCTGCATTTTGCCTTTTTGCTGTCTTGCTGCTGTCAGCTGTTTGGGACCAGAGTGCTCTCCTCTCTAGGACTGGCTGTTTGGCATGACCAGAGTTCAGGAGAGTACCTGAGTACCACTTATATAAATTATTATAATTATTAATAATAATAACAACAGCAATAATTGTTATTGGTATTATTATTGACTTTTAAAATTTTTATTTTATTTTTATTTAACTATTCTTATCCCAACCTACGAGTTTCTCTCTTCTTTCTCAATTCTCTTTCTTATCCCACTAGAGAGTGAGTACCTGTCATGGTCTTGGTTCCTGGCTGGGGTTAAACAACAACAAGAAGAAATATCAATGCCAAAATGAATACGTTAACACAGTAAATCTTTCCAATTAAGAAGGGTAATTTTTNCTCAGTATATAGCTGAAGCCAGCTCTTTTGGCTAGTTAGCTTGGTTAGTTCCATTCATGAGTTCCGTTCAGTTCCATTTTATTTTAAGTTTGGTTTTAGTTCAATCTTTTCCTGTTCTGCTGTTTTGCAGTTAGCCTTTGGCCTTTCTGCATTTTGCCTTTTTGCTGTCTTGCTGCTGTCAGCTGTTTGGGACCAGAGTGCTCTCCTCTCTAGGACTGGCTGTTTGGCATGACCAGAGTTCAGGAGAGTACCTGAGTACCACTTATATAAATTATTATAATTATTAATAATAATAACAACAGCAATAATTGTTATTGGTATTATTATTGACTTTTAAAATTTTTATTTTATTTTTATTTAACTATTCTTATCCCAACCTACGAGTTTCTCTCTTCTTTCTCAATTCTCTTTCTTATCCCACTAGAGAGTGAGTACCTGTCATGGTCTTGGTTCCTGGCTGGGGTTAAACAACAACAAGAAGAAATATCAATGCCAAAATGAATACGTTAACACAGTAAATCTTTCCAATTAAGAAGGGTAATTTTTATAATTAGAAAGGAAAAAAAAAAGGTGTGGTGTTGTTACTTTGAAACAGGAGTCTTATGGATAACATCAGCTGTCCCATCATTTTCATTGTATGTCTCCACCGTAGAGTGGGTTAAGAAATGGTGATGGTGCTCTTTCCAGATTATGGGTTATTTGGACTCAATTTTTACTGTCACAGAAGCTGGAGAAAATAAATTTTCACTGTTTTTCCTTCAGTGGGCTTAGTAGGCTTTTCAACCTGTTACTTTCTTTGCTCTTGATCATAATATGTAGTTCAAATAATACCAAATCATGACAATAATTTTGCTTCATGACTGAATTTTGCAGTGTTTCAGCAAATATTTTGCATTAAACGAAAGGATTTACAGAATGAAACAGAGGACATACTGGCCTCCTCTTTCCAAATACGTGATTTTCTGTCAGTGTTTTTCAACTTGGCACTTGACTACTTATTTCAAATGTCAGACACAAAAAAAACCCAGCCATGGAGAAAGTCAGGGAGAGGAACACTCATTAATGACAAAAATTATAGAGAATTCAGGATTTGCTGTAGCTAAAAAGTGTGATTGAAAAAGTCATATTGAACTGCAGGGGAGATGGGTTAGAAGCTACCAGGTCAAACCATTTTCCCTGTTCATACTGCATGGGCAAGAAAGCACATGTTGCATTGAGGAAAGAGCTTAGTGGCAGTATCAAGAGAATTCCCTTTGTAAGAACTGATATAACACAAATCTTTCCCCATCCTTAGAAAAGAAGGATCACTTAAGGAAAACAGGAATGGCGTTGACTCTACACAGGAAACAGAACATTAAATAAAATTATGTAATATGAAAAAATTAAAATTGTACAGTTTGTGAAGTTTGGGCTTTACCTGCTGACTTAGGAGAGAGCTGTTCTCCTTTCAAGGTGCTTCCAGGTAGTTTCAGAAACAATAATGTACCCACAACCTTCAGGAATATCCAGCTAGGCAGTGTGAGAGTCCTGAGGATCCCCACTAGTGGCTATTCCTGCCAAGTCTGCTTTGCCAGCAAAGTAGCAGATACCCAAAATTCTCACTTCTGTCACTCAAGCTCCAAGTGCTTCTCTGTGCTGGTGGTCAGACATGCCAAGTGAATGAGTCATAAACACAAAGACCTTGTAGCCAATTTTTCTCATAATTTGTTAAGATTTATTGTGTACCTAAAATTAGCATTTGAATTCTGTTTTAGGCACATAAGAACACAGGCTCATTTTCAGTCCTGCTGAGTTCTCATATGTTCATCTTAAATTCTCTGTGTGTTATGCACCTAAAAGACCAGTCATAACTTGTATGTTTAGAGAATAAAGCAGAAGCTAATTTATGGAATTTTTTAATTAATATAATCACATGAATTCTCTTATTTTGCCGCTGATTTTAAAAATTGTTTCGCATAACCTGACTGCAGTTTCTATTGCCTCTGTTTTTACTATACACGTCATGGAGGTGTTATGACATCAAGATCCGTGGAGAAGAATCTGTGGAGAAGAATCTGGGGGTTCTGTTTGATGGCACATTGAACATGGACCAACAGTGTGCCCTGGCAACCAAGAGGGCCAACTGTGTCCTGGGGTGCATCAAGCACAGCATTGCCAGCCAGGCAAGGGAGGTGATTGTCCTGCTCTGCTCTGCACTGGTGCAGCACTGATCTCTTCTCTCTGGTGACCAATGGCAGAACACGAGGGAATGGCAGGAAGATGTGACAGGGGGGGTTTAGGCTGGATATTAGGAAAAGGTTCTTCACCCAGAGGGCAGTGGAGTGCTGGAACAGGGTCCCCAGGGAGGTGTCACAGCCCCAATGTCCTGAGTTGGAAGGGACACACAAGGATCATCGTGTCCAACTCCCCTCCTTGCATAGCACAACCCCAAAATTCACACCATGTGTCTGAGGGTGTTGTCCAGTCTCTTCTTGAATACTCTCAGGCTTTGGGCTGTGACACCTCCCTGGGGAGCCTGTTCTAGTGTTCCACCACCCTCTGGGTGAAGAACCTCTTCCTAATGTCCATCCTAAACATGTCCATCTCGTCAGAGAGAAGAGATCTAAGCAGTGAATAGTCAGGCAAAAACCTACGCAAAAGAAATTAGACCACAGGCACAAAGCCTAATTCTGACTGCAGAAAAAGAGAAGAGAACCAGGATTTTCTGCTTTTATAACTAGCTGAATGATTTTTGCACCTGAAAGTAGAGCACACAACTAAACACACAAACTCCAGCAGCAACACATGGCTCCAAACACATTTGAAACTTGAGGGAACCCAAATGCAGACACTGAGGGGCTGCAGCATCACAGGCATCTGCTTGCAGAGCATGACATGCAGCATTCCTGTCAGGGAACTTTAGAAGTCATAAGCTATCCAAAAATGTAAGACCTGGTATAAAAGCATACTTTCCTCTTACAAATTGCTGAAATTAAAAAAAAAAAATAGTCTCCGCTGATAAGACGTGCAAGTTTGATCTCACAAATGTATTAAAAAAATAGGTAAGAAGAATCGAAAAATAAACCCAAGCTGTACTGGAATTTAATGGCTAACAAAGTAAAACTGAAGTTTCCCTTTCTTTGGTTTTCCATTAAAATGCTACAATTTTACAATACCTGGTAAACTAAAGCGAGGCCTTATATTTCTAAGAAATTACGATTCTGTCAGTTGTTACAGAAAAGGGGAAGGGGAACAATTTCTATATCAGTTAGGGGGAGCAGAACAGGTGTTGACTTCATGCCACCTGCCCTTTCCAACATTTCCTGCCATTATGTTCACCCCGCCCAGGGTGAATTAACACATACCTGAAGTTTAATGAATGTGAGCAGAAAATGAATGTATTGCAGAAAAAAACGTGTGTATGAAGCACAGCAGAGTGGGGACTTTTCTTCCTTTTGTCTTGCGACCAACACACTGCACCTTCTTCGCAAAGGGCTGGTTCCCGTCCTCAGTGACTGATCTTCCTCCTTCTCTCCCCACCCTCCTCCCTTTGGATCATGCACCCTCAGCCCTCCCCCAAGGCAAATCTGTGCACCACTGGGTGCTCCCTGCTCCTGCAAGCAGTGGCTCAGCAGCCACCAGCACAGAGCCTGGGAGGGAAATAGGGTGCAAGCCCCAGTGGGGCCGTTTCCCTAACAGGTTGTGTGCCCTCCCTGGACCAATGGCTTTACTATCCTGTGTTATCAGAAAGTTCTACAGGCATTGGGGAGTCGTAAAACTTGGTGGTGTTGTAGTCTTCACCAGTTGTAGCATATTACTCACCACAGCCTTATAAAACTACTGTCATGCTGTATGTATTTATCTCAAATTAAGACTGAGAAAAAAACATAGGGCAAGACCAGATAATTAATTTATTCTCCACATGTTTGGAATTCCAGACTCCTGATATCAGATGTTTGGAAATCAATAAATGACTGTCCAGGTACTTCAAGGTTCTACTTCAAGGTAGAACGTTGTCACCAATGTTAGTATGTTGGATGATCTCCAAAGAGGTGTGAAAGCTGTTTTCACGATTGACTGTACTGTAGGTAATGTAAAACCGTAGGGTTTTTTTACATAACAATGTTAAGCTAAAATTAAAAATCAATAGCTAATAATGGGCTCGGTATGAGCAGGTGAAAAAATAGAGATTCATGGCTGATGCTGAAAACCTTTTGTCATGTTTCTGTACATAGCAAAGAGAAACTTCTGAGAAAACGGAAGCTGAAAACTGAGAACTGTGTGATAAATATCATGATCCATATTCAAGGAGTGACTAGTAAAAAAAAAATACTAAAACCATCTAATCAGATATTGAGTGGCTAGATTTGCTAAGGTAATTTTTTTGAATTATCAGCAGAAAAGTAACTCAGTAAGAGATATGTTAGGGCATCAGCATGAAACTAGAAAGTGAAACAAAAAAGTTAAAGCAGTTTAAAGCAGGATGTTAAAATACAATCTCTGGAATCCAGTTCATTGAGAGTAATGATCCCTGGGCTATATGTATTGTGCTGCTTCTACAATTTTTTCTTAAAGAAGGGTAAATCTTTGGAAGACATTAAGGTAAGTTCTTCAGAAGAGCAAGACTGATGAAGAGAGCTCCTTTAGCTGCCACTCTACCACAGGGTTTGGGAACCTTAATTTTGTTTCTAACAAAAAAAAAGTTGATAATTTCTAAAAGTGCTCTGATCACTATGAACAGGACATTATAAAGCGGTATGAGAGATCTGTTATTAGCTGCCTCTTAAAAGAGCTGCTACGATCTGGTAGTGTACCACTTTTTCTCTTCATCACCCATTCTTTGTGGGTGACAAAACTAAAAGAAAATTAAAGTTCAAATAACATTTCTTGCTTGTTATTTTACAAAAGCTTTTTAAAAGGGTGGCAAAACCAAAAGAAGATGAAAGTTCAAATAATTTTTCTTGCATGTTACTTCACAAAAGCTTTTTAAAAACTGACTGTAATGGATTCAGCCTTAAAGTTATGTCAAAAGAAATAAGAAATTTGGCCTCATGAATTACTCATACAAAAATAAAGTGAAATCAGAGCTCATGAATTACTTATAAAGGCAAGCTTAAAAATCAATAAATGGCCTGTAATGCATACAGAAGCATTTTCTCTAGGTCTATAATATGCTGACATGATGATTTTTTTGTAAATGAGAGCTATACAAAACTATTAGCCTGAAATTACAAAAGTTCTTGTCTTTGGTGTTTATTTTAAAACGTCATTTAAATCTCTACATTTGGTTGAGAATTAAAAATGTATTGTGAAATGCAGGCACTTGTCCATACCAAAAAACTAAGAAAACATTGCAGTATGTGGTTCATAACACAACTATTTCTGGAGATTCTAATTATTACTAGTTTAAAATAAATTATGCAAAATATTCAGTGCTAAGTAAAAGTTGCAAAATGAGAAAGAGGATAAATGCCAATTCGAATGTTTAGTTTTTAAAACTGATTTCCAAATTGAGGACTAGACATCGTCCATCTGCCAAAGGGATAAGTAGTCCTTGTATACAAAAACATTTGCAAATAGACTCAGTACACCAAGCCAACTTTATCTCCTTTAAGAAGAGAAAGAAGGCCAGTACTTAAAATTCAGTTTCTTTGTGGCTAGACAGCTGCTTTAATGATATTGTGGGCCAAGGAAAGATTACATTTTCTGAATTCATCAATATTTATGCACCTAAATAGGCACTTTTACACTGTTATATTTGTGTATGAGAACTAAATACTAAAACAGTCAAAGTTAACAAGTGAGAACAATACTATTCTGTCCTAGTGTAAACTTTGAGCAAGGACTGTCATACTGGCAGAACAGATGATCTTAGTGAGAGTTAATAACTATTCCCTTCTGTTTGATTACAACAGGAGAATTTGAGAAAGCTATATATCTTCAGAAGCATCTGACAGAAGGATTCTTGGATGTGCTCATAGAGAGAACAGAGTTGCAGAACAGGTAAATGCTGAATCATCACTACCCAGATTTTTGCCATGGAGTATTCACTGCATTGCTTTCCTTGACCATAGTTTATCTATGCTTGACTTGAATAATGAATGCTATTAACATACCCTATACTGTCTCCAGCAGCTTGGTGGGTCCCAGTAAACAAGCAATGAATCTTCCATGCAGTAGTTTGTGAAAATATCCCTTTACATGTGCTTTTGTAGTGTTCATTTTGGA
Organism: Pampusana beccarii; assembly: GCA_013399365.1. Taxonomy (NCBI): domain Eukaryota; kingdom Metazoa; phylum Chordata; class Aves; order Columbiformes; family Columbidae; genus Pampusana; species Pampusana beccarii. The sequence goes on along the minus strand of VWYH01007443.1, from coordinate 55,347 downwards.
AACTTTTATTAGAAGTATTCTATAGAGTACTGCAAGCAATAACAGAATTTAGTTAAATATTGAATTGGACATGAGTATCAGTAAGTAAAAATTAGTAAGAAGTGTAATCCAGAAAAAACAGGCAAAAAAGTATGCAACAATAAGAGAAGAGCCTGCCTACATTAGAGAAATTGCAGCAGGGCAGCTGAGAAATTATGTGGGTGCAATTTTCTCTCTTACTCCATTAGATATGCAGTGTAATCTTCACAAAACCAGAACAGATAAAATTGGATCCAGTACACTGCAGTTGAACAGCAATCTTTTCCTGGTAAATACTTGTTTGCATTTTCAGGAATGTGGTTTTAGTTCTGTTTACAGAAACATCTCAGTCACCAGTGGGCAAATTTATCAACTGTAGACAGGACCATAAATATGTTGTGTTTATTTCACATATGTTTAATATAATAATTGGAACAATAGAATTCAGAGCAGCAATTTTTATGGAGAAAAAGGCAACTTCGAGAAAAACTACAACTTCGTTGATCAGACTGAATGAGTAATAAACCTACAAAACAACCAACTGTGTAGGTTCTATTATCTTATATGTTCCAGCTGTCAAAGTCATCAGGAAACAATTAGCAATTGGATGCAGCAATATTTTGCAGCATTATTATTCACTTCCCGCTTCAGAATGCTGCATTCAGCTGCCCACACTTCAATTCACAGCTGGCTTGCAGGAGCTGTACAAGTTTTTAATTTCAGTTAATAAAAAGTTTGACCACACAACGAACAAAACAAAAAAAAAGCTATAATTAAATAGCACTAGCTGCCACAGACTGAGCACATCATAAGGAAGTAGAGTTATGTGATTATAAACTGTTTCATACATTATATAAACAAGACACAGAGTTTCAATTTTCCAGTAAGCTTGACTAGTATCTTACTTTAAAAATATGTAACGCTTTTATGATTTGTTCTGTGTGGAAGTCCATTCTTTTGGGTTTCTAAAACACCCAAGTTGAGTGATTTTAAATTCTAAGAAAAATACAGGCTCAAGAAAGGAAATGAAGAATTCGAAATTTGCAGCTTGAGTGAACGAATTACTTCTAAATTCACAGTAAGAAGAAGACGGGCTTGAAGAGGACCATAACTGTGGACAGTAAGAGCTCTAAAATTTGATCTGGAACAGAGGGGACTGTAAGTTATGGCATCAAAGTGATTATGTGAATACCTTTTAAACAAGAAGAGAAAGCTGGGAGAATATGGTAAAAATTAATATGTAAAAGTTATACGAAAGTGAACAAGAGAGGACATTTTTCAAAAATTAACACATTCCTGTGAACTTCACATTGTTCCCTGTGAGAAAAAGTATATTAGTAAAAAAATTATAGCTGCTGAAGTTTAAAAAATATCTACTATACAACCTGAGGCAAAAAAAAAAAAAGAACACAACTATATAGGACATTCAGAGTTCTGCTACCCAGGTGAAAGATTCTAGATTTCTGATGTTGTGACAACCTGGAAGCACTCCCCACATCCCAGTTAAAACAAAGAATGATGCTATGCCTTAAACCTGAATTTTTGATACTTTGGGAGGGAAAGATAGAGGGCTGTGGGGTCAGACACCTCGTAAGACAGTGGCAATTAACAGTGTTGCTGTGAAGGCCTCATGGCCTAATTGGGATGATAGAGATGAACCATCTGTCGGACGACCAAGTACCAGAAGAAATCATGAAGCAAAAGCTACCCCAACAGGCAAAACAACTCATTTCTGGTCAGTACTGTGATCTTTCCCCAGGTTTGAAGACCCCAGACCCATTTCCAGAAGAGTCTTCCTAATTAGCATGAAGAGTGAACAGAGGGAGGAGACAAACCGCCCTCTACTATCTTGCATGTAAATGACCTAGGTTATAAAATGACTTCATGCATGACCTTCAATGTGTCTACCCAACTCCAGAGGATGTAACGGGACAGATGTACCTGTGGAGTGGTGTTATCTTGCTCTCTCCTTTCTCTGATATCTTAGTTTTCCTTCTCTCTCTCTCTTTCCTTTTTCTTGAACATAGAAAGGTAATATCATTGTAAGTTCTGCTGCTGAAGTCTTGTTAAGTTTTGCATTATGGTTACTAATTGTTGCAAATCCACTGTTTTTAGAAGGGCTTTTGGTCTCGATATATTGATACGTTTTGTTCAATATATTGATACGTTTTGTGATATTATAACATACTTTTGCCAAGTCACGGATAGCTGTAATATGTATTCCACCAAGTGCATTTAGTATATTCACAACTGAATTGGACCATAGGAGTGATTGTCTGTCCATGGTTTTAGTCCTACTTATTGCCCTGCTTCCTGCACACAGGATCCTGAACTCCACCATCTCATGGTCACTGCAGCCAAGGCTTCGACCCAGACTTCACATCCCCAACTAGTCCTTCTTTGTTTGTTAGGACAAGGTCCAGCAGCACACCACTCCTCATTGGCTTCTCCACCACCTGTGTCAAAAATTTGTCATCAATGATCCGTAGGAACCTCCTGGACTGTGTGTGCAGAGCTGTGTTGCCCACCCAGAAGAAGTTAGGGTAATTGAAGTCTCCCATGAGAATCAGGGCATGTGATCATGAGGCTACTTCCAACTGTCTGTAGAAAGCCTCATCAGCTTCCTCTTCGTGATCAGGTAGCCTGTAGTAAAGATCCACAACAGTGTCCTCCTTGTTAGCTTGTCCCTTAATTTTTACCCATAAGTAATGAACTCGTTCTTCATCCCTCCCTAGGCAGAATTTGGTACATTTGAGTTGCTCTCTCACATAAAGTGCAACTCTTCCACCTTGCCCTGCTGGCCTGCCTTTCTTAAAAAGTACATAGCCTTCCATGACAACATTCTAGTCACGTGAGCTGTCCCACCATGTCTCTGTAATAACAGTGAGATATGGCCCTGTGAACGCATGTAGATATCTAATTCTTCCTGTTTATTCCCCATGCTATGCGCGTTGGTGTACAGACACTTCAGGGAAGTACTCAAGCATGTGGGTTTCTCATGAGGGGTGCAGAAAGATCCACCGCAGCCATGTGTACTCTTGAGGTGGCTGGCCTTCTGGTTCTCATTTTGGGAGGCAGCTAAATAATATCTGTTGCTGCTCTGGTTGGTCTGGCGTGTTCCCCAGGTGGACGTGATTGTGTGAGCATCACTACTTTGGACCTCGTCTCCCAAGCTCATCAGTTGAGAGCCCGCTTCATCTCTCCCCTCTACACCTGCTGTCTCCTCTCACAGCATGTCACAGGTGAGCTCAATTACATCCCCCTCCCCCATCATGTCTAGTTTAAAAGATAAAAATGATTTAATGATTGGAAGTGAGACAGACTACAGCATAAAATGTAATTTAATCTGTGAAATATGTTCTCTGTAGTGTCTTACCATATGTTCATTAAAATAAAAGGCTATGCTGAGCAATATCAGCTTCTGCCAGTCTAACCTTGGTGATGATTAAGAACCATTAAGTGGCCATTAGTGCACAGCTAAAACTGAAATCCTTTTGTACGTGGTTGAGAGAGATTTCATGAGCTAGTACTGTTAAAATAAAAAACCTTTGAAATATTACCTGATAACAGCGTTGCAAGAGTTGAAATCCATTCTGTGTCCTGATTCAAGATGCATGTGCAGTACAAACTTTGTTCTGGGGAGCATCTAATACATGAGTGTCTTAGCAACATATTCACACATATATGAGATCATCTGCAATGCTGCTATGTAATTGCCACCAGTTGCTGGAAGTTCCTGTACATAACTAATACTCTTAATAATTATCATCTAAAATTCTAAAATCCAAGAAAATCAGAAGGAACACAGGTAAGAACATTACTGGAAAAATGAATTAAAATATCCCTGTTCTTGTTTTAAACCCATAACTCTGCATTGCTACTGAATGGTAACACAAGTGAATATAGCATCTTTAGTGATATTGCACACTGCTAAATAGCAGAACAGAGACTAAAGATGCATTATATATTTTATTTGCATAAATATAAATTGACATTTAAGAAATGACTGTAGAAGTATGTGAAGTGAGCCAGATTATATCTAACTAAATTGCACAAAGAAACTTTTAAGAAGCTGTGAACTAAGAAGAAAGTTAAAATACCTCGTTTCCCTTAACTAACTAAGGACAATAAGGGACAATAAGAAATGAAGGAATTGGGGTATAAAGCGTCTGTTGTGGGATGATGCCTGAACATTGTGGTTACTCTTCCCTAACCTAACAAATGCTGTAGAATTTGCTTCTCAGAGGCTCTTGAGGAATCTGTCTTTTACATGTAAACTGTACCATGCGGTAGTTTGTCACAAAACCCATCTCGCACTTCCGCAAACCTCCTAGACCTACTGTCTGTAGACTGAGGCTCAGAAAAGGAAATCTGGATTTTTAATCTCTCGTTGGTTGTGGTGATTTTTTTCATGCAGCTGCTGTGGCAGCTCATAGTACTATATTATGACTTCTAGTTACTCTGTCTGTAAATCAGACCTGTCAGATGCCTAGTGTTAACTTCAGTGAGCAAACAACAAAGTTTATGAAGGAAACTACTGTACATTGTATCTATAAATGAGTGTCATGGCTTAACTTGAACTAGCAATATAACTATGATAGCCACTTGGTCGCCCCTCATTGCCCCCCCAGAAAAACAGGGGAGAATCTTGGATTGAGATGAACACAGTTCGATAGAAATAACAAGATACTAATATAATACTAGTAAATATATATCTAAAAAATAAAAATAGAACATAAAATAAAAGATACTTAATGCAATTCCTCGTGAACTCTGCCAGCACTGAACAGCCAGTCCCAGGAAACAGCATCTGGTCCCAACAGCTGACCCCAGAGTGAGAAGAGGGAAAAAAGGCAGAAAGGTCCAGAGGCCTCTGCAAAATGGCAGGGTGGCAAAAGGTCAAACTAACAAAAGTTCCCAAGCAGAACTCCCCTGAATAGGTCTCTGAGAGTGAAGGAAAGAGCCAGAAAGGAACCAGAAGATCCTGTCTCTCCTTAAATACAAAGCATGATGCTAATTTGATGGAATACTCTTATTGATCAGTCTGGATGTCAGTCAAGGTCTGCCCCATCCCTGCCCCCCTTCCTTGATGCCTCACACCTGTGGACAGAGCATTCAGAATGTCCTTGGCTCTCAGACCAGCACAACTAAAAACTTTAACTCTGTGCTGGGATGTCATCTTCTTGTTCCAAAACTAAGTCCAAATAATGACCATGCTAGCTATGAAAAATAAGGCTTTCTAGCTACATGAAGAAAATTAACTCATTTTCAGTCAAACCAGCACAATGAGTATTGTGTCTTCAAATGTTATTTTAGGAAAATTATTTTCTGGTCACTCATCAAATTCTTATAAAAGAGGCAGGTTAGCTAAATGCATTATTTAAATCACACTAAAGAACAATAAATTGAGACGCTTCTGACATAAGCATGATACAAAGACAACATTTAGATGAGCTCTCACAGAAGAACCATGTACATGAAGCTAAAAAGGTGCTAAATATTATACCCTGTGGTAATATTCATGGAGGTATTCAGAATTTAGAGGTCCAATCTGATTAGAATTGTGGTCTTGGAAGGTGAAAATGAAGTGCCAATTTGGCAAAGACATTTCTTTGGTTTGTGTTAGAAAAGAGTAACTATTACGTCGTTGCACCTTCCTCTTTCATCTGTGGTTAAAAAATTAAGTCTGCTGCTACAAGGATGAGAGGCAGCTTGAGCAAGATCACCACTGGTGTTCTGACAACAAACAAATTCCTCTGGGCGCTGTAGGCCAAACCTGCACTGGGAATTTGGAAAAGGTTCCAAGTGACCTTCCTAATAAACAGTCCAAACTTGTTTCAAGTACTTAAATCTAGAGAAGAGGGTTTTTTTGATTAGTTTGTTTGTTTCTTTAAGTTCATAACTTAGGAAATGTCTTATTATTGTCCATGTATAATTCTACTAATTTCCTCAATTAAAACTAAAATTTATCAAAGGGCTTTGGAATTGGTTTCTGCATTATATATGGAAGAATCAGATAATATCATTAGAAGAAGGGATATTACTTTTTTTCTGTAAAGGTATGTCAAGGTTTAATTGCAAGGCGACAATAAGCCATAGTAGATGCTCTCTTTTACCCCCTCACTCACTCTCCCCGCATAGGAAAGATGATAAGGAGGAAGGGTAGCTTAGACTTGCAGGGTTGGAAAAAGTTTTAAAGGCTTTACTAATGCTGCTAATAAATGGAGAAAATATGCAAAATACACAAAACCAGTCTTGAATATCCTGGGTAGAAGCATTTTGCCCCTCCCATGTGGAGCTGGTGTGCCTCCAGCGGCAGCAGAGCTGGGAGCTGGCATGGCTCCAGCAGCTGCTGGACTGGCACCCAGAAGTCCTGGGCGGGACTTTACAGCAAACTGGAACTGGATTCAGGGATGCAGGGACTGGATCCAGGCCTAGGATCAGACAGCAGGCAGACTTCAGATGCTGGCAATGGTCGAAGAGAGTGAGACCCTCATGATTTCCCTTTTTTGTAGGGTGTATGACGCATATGGGATAGAATACGCAGTTGGTCAGTTCTAGTCACCTGTTCTCTCTACCCCTCTTTGCAAACACACCCCTCTCTCAATGGGACATGCGAAATCTTATCAGTCTTCATGGTTGCTACAGCAATAAATTTAAACATGGGGCTTCTCCTGCATTCCATTGGTTGCTCTTATCAGTCTGGAGCACAGTGTCCAAGAAAAGACGTAGCTAAATTCAGAAAAGAACTTCGCTGAAAGGAAAATTCACTGAAAGAGAACTGGTCTTGTTTTTAACAAAACCAGGACAAGGTATAATATTTAACCTTAGAAAAAATTGTTTTGTGATTACTTGCAGACTTGCTACGTTCTACGCTACACTGATATTAAGCACATCAGAATGACTGCAAAAATTTTCCTCACACTTCTGCCATTTCCTTTGTTGAAGAGATAATAAAAGATGCATTCAGAAAAAAAAAAAAAAATATTCAAAGTTGGTATCGATCATTTAACTCTTAATAATTCCTGAATGAAGATGATTTTAATACCTGTTTTAGTTTAACCCGAGCTAGCAATACAACCACAATAGCCACTCACTCACCCCATTCCCGTTCCCCCCCCCAAATAGGGGAGGGAATCAAAAGGGAAGGGAGAAACTTGGATTGAGATAAACATAAAACTACAAAATACTAATATATATATATTTTTATATATATATATTAAAAAAAATAAAAATAATAGAAATAAAAGATACTCAATGCAATTCTTCATGAACTCCATCCACACTAAGCAGCCAGTCCCAGGAAGCAGCACCTGGTCTTGATCCCACAGAGAGGGGGGGGGAAAAAAAAAAAAAAGGCAGAAGAGCCCAGAGCCCTCTACAAAATGGCAAAAAGATGAACTAAACATCCTGAACCAAACTCCTCCAGCTCTGAGACTAAGCTTCTTCTTCAGCCTTAATGAAAAATATTTCAGTTAGGCACCTGTAACAGTAACAAAATTTAAAAGTAGTAGTATGAATTCAAAAGGTCCATTTTTAGCCAACCTTTCTCTGAAATCATGCAAGTGAAATTATATACATGCGACTTTTTGTTTTGTATTTTCTTCCTTCAAACAAGCCTTGTGGTTTTTGTTTGGTTGGTTGGTTGGTTGTTTTTTTAACTGATTCTTAGAAACCAAAAATAACTAACTTTGGAAGGGACCTCACAGGGTCACCCAGTCTCCCCCATCTGCTCAACACTGATCTTACCTCAACAGTGAATTGAGCTACTTAGGGCATCATGTAGTTGATTTTTTAATACCTCCAATTTATTTTGTTTCCTGATGTTTCTTTTAAAACATGAAACCTTTTTTTGTACCTCTGTTCTCCATAAAGAAACAAGTTCATCATTATCCACAGTAAATAACACAGTTAATAGCAAATGGATTTTGATGTAACCTCTTCAATATTCAAGCTTGGTGGCTTCAAAATCACCTGTCCAAGTTCTTATTTGGGGCAAGTCTGGACAGAAGGTACATACAGGCACAACTTCAGTTTTTGGCTAGACTGAGCTGTCAGGATATAGTGGACCATTAAAAATCTTTCAGCTGAAGAAACAGGTGTGATCCATTAAAGTGATTGTGTTTACTTAGTATCCAAGTACAGGGATATTTTCAGTGAGACCTAAGTTTATAAGTACAAAGTAACTTTTGAAAATGAGATTTGATATCCAAAGTCACTCAGGAATTTGTAAAAAAATTGCTCTACTTCATATGCTCTAAAATTGTGAATATGAATGAGGATGAGAGGAGATGAATGAAAGAGTTACAGTGAAACAACTTATATATAATGGTAACATTCACAGGGCTCTGAATCTTATTCACTATTTCCTGTGAAATTACCTAAAAATGTTGAAAAATAACTGAAATAGAAAAAGAGGACATCTAAAAGCCTTTCTTTTTCCTTTATGATCAAACTTAGTGGTATCCAACTACACTGTGCAACATTTTTTAACACCGGTGTAATCTTTTTAATTTTTTGTACACTGAGTGCATTGGTTTTCAATTCATGCAAAATTATGATGCAGGTAATACAGCAGCCCATTGCAAGTGCTCCTGTTACACAGTTGTCAATGTGAAGTTTGATCTTGGAGAAGGCTAAGGGAATTGCCTTCTCCATACTAGTCTCTTCTTTAGGGTTAAATGATTTATTTAGTCTTGCTGAAGATATCACTGGTGCTTAACAGAAATTCACAAAACTAGTTCCTTGACACAAGGACCTTAGCTTTGCAGAAAGGGAATTTATTGCTTGGTACCTTCATTCACGCCTACTTCAGGAATTTGAGAAGTTGAACTGTAGACATTTCTTTGATCACTCTGTTTTACTACTTGCATAAACTGCTTAATTTTTTTCTCTCTGATGTGTGGATAAGCATATTGAGTTATCTTCTATTTATAAACAGAATTCATCTACAAATAAACAATGTATTAAATAATTTTAAAATACTATTTATGATTGTTGTTGTGTGATTTGCTTTTTAAACTGTTCTCAAGCATAGGACTTTGCTTAAAAGAAATTAAGCAACTTTATTAGCCAGGATCAGCGTACATTTATACTACCAGCATTGCATTCTTATTTTGCAGAAAAACTTTCTGATAAATGTAGATTTACCTGAACATGGTAGTAACTCAGAGAAAAGGGCCTAATACTACTACTTCCCCAGTTGGGTTTTCAGACATACTGGCAAGCTAGAGAGTCACGTTTAGATCTTGAGGTGTTTACTCTTAAAAGATTGACCATGTCATGCTAGACCAAAGAACCTTCTGGTCCAATACACTTCCCCAGGTATAGGGAGGAGCATATGCTTAAGGCCAGAAGAATAAGATGAGCAATCCTTGTCCTCTAATATGTCTTTCTGGCATTCTACAGTTTAAGAACAACTGATTCTGGATGTCATCTCCAAGCATGTGGAGGAAAAGAAGGTTAATCAGGAGTAGTCACCATGGATTCACCAAGGGGAAATCATGTTTGACCAACCTGATAGCCTTCTATCTGGTATGACTGGGTGGGTAGATGAGGGAAAAGCAGTGGATGTTGTCTACATTGACTTCAGCAAGGCTTTTGACACTGTCTCTCACAACATCCTCATAGGCAACCTCAGGAAGTGTGGGCTGGATGAACTCACGGTGAGATGGATCATGAACTGGCTGGATGACAGAGCTCAGGGGTTTCCAGTCAATGTTACGGAGTCTAGCTGGAGGCCTGTAGTTAGTGGGCTTCCCCAGGGGTCAGTATTAGGTTCAGTCCTGTTCAACCTGCTCATCAATGACCTGGATGAAGAGACTGAATGCACCCTCAGCAAGTTTGCTGATGATACCAAACTGTGAGGAGGGGCTGACACACCAGAAGGCTGTGCTGCCATTCAGCGAGACCTCGACAGGCTGGAGGATTGAGCAGAGAAGAACCTGATGAAATTCAACAAGGAAAAGTGTAGGGTCCTGCACCTGGGGAGCAGTAACAGAGAAGGACCTGGGAGTTCTGGTCAACAACAGGTGTGACCAGCAGGTCAAGGGAGGTTCTCCTCCCCCTCAACTCTGCCCTGGTGAGGCCGCATCTGGAGTACTGTGTCCAGTTCTAGGCTCCTCACTTTAAGAAGGAAAGGGAACTACTGGAGGGAGTCCAGCGAAGAGCTACAAAGATGATGGGAGGTCTGGAGCCTCTTTCTTATGAGGAAAGACTGAGAAAGCTGTGTCTGTTCAGTCTGGAGAAGAGAAGGCTGAGGGTGGATCTCATCGGTGTTTATAAATATCTCAAGGGTAGGTGCCAAGAAGATAGGACCAGATTCTTTCCAGTGGTGCGCATAGGTGAAGGGCAATAGGAATAGACTGAGTTTCCATCTGGACATGGAGACAAACTTCTTCACTTTGAGGGTGCCAGAGCACTGGAACAGGCTGCCCAGAGAGGCTGTGTTGTCTGCTTCTCTGGAGTTATTCAAAACCCACTTGGATGCATTCCTGTGCAACCTGCTCTAGGTGAACCTGCTTTAGCAGTTGGGTTGGACTAGATGATCTCCAGAGGTCCCTTCCAACCCCTACCATTTTCTGTGATTCAGTGAACTTTTGCTTATGATCAGTTTCTAGTCTACAATGTGGCACTTCACTGGAGTGATTCAGCTCTGCCTTTGCCCAGTCAAAGACCAGCACAAGCTATAGGGGCAGACAGAGGCAGAAACCAGCTCAGGACATTGGGCACCTCCATTTTTATGAGTTACTCAGATAACACAGTTACTTGAGACAAGTTATTCAGGTTCCCACTCCGTTTTTCAGTACATAAATTAGAGAATGGTCATTATACTCAAGTTATAGAACAATTATATTCTATTGTGGTTATTGAATAATATACTCCAGTTAGATGCTTTTAGAATTTGTGTAAATATAACTATTGTGAAATAGATGCATGTACCTGTGTGTGTAGAGACAAACTTCTAGCTGTATGAGATGTCTGATACCTGGAGAAACTGCTTGGTATGTATGTGCAGTTCACTGGCATAGCTAAAATCACGTAGGTTGTTTTTTGTTGTTTTTGTTTGTTTGTTTTGTTTGTTTGTTTGTTTGTTTTAACTAAAAAGGAATAGTACATTTGATGGTATTATACACTGTATAAATATTCATTTTTTTATGTAACTGTCGTGGTATATTGCTCAGAATCTCTTCATAGCGCAAGTATCTTGGACTAAACTACTTTTATTCTAGTGTTTCATTACTTGGTGTTTGAATGAATTTCAGTCCCTACAAAACAATTTTTCCCTTATATCCACCTAGTCTGGATCACTAACAAGTCACAAGAGTTCTTTGATAGATTTCATCTTTTTATCAGCCACCTACTTTTCAATAATATCCAATTAACTCAGTCTCATGACAGTCTGTTGTCATTCATCCTCTCAGTAGGCTATCATGAAATGAAAAGCAAAACAACACCAAACTCCAGTGGCGCTCATGATTGTTATCCTATTGCAAAACTGCTTCTGCTTGTCAAAACATGACATATTGACTGCTGGATTTTCAAAAGAGCAAACTTCACTGCAATGGCATATGTTGGTTTGTGCCTCTTAATAGCAGAATATGTCTAAGTGTGCCTCATTTGGACACTCATTACTATAATCTACAACTCCACAAAAGCAGAACTGGTGAGAGAATGTGCTGAAGACTATTAAACTGAGGAAGCCCCAATACTGTGTCAAGTAGTAAGTGAAAGTTTACTGGGTAGAGTTACCTAAAAAGAAATGAAATCCTAGAGCTGAACTCACAGCCCGTAAATCCTGTATTCCCTTTTAATGTAAATAAACTGCATGCAGCAACAAACAGCACTGTTGCAAAAAGCACCAGAGATAAAATTAAAGCTGACATCTGAGTATTTTCTTTAGGCTTAAGTTCTGCCAGTCATTCTGCTCTTCTCAAATCCCCATCTCAGGACAGAAAACACTGGTGTCTTACGGACTGAAAATGAGTTTTACTGACCAGGAATTCTGCTGCAGTTCTGATCTTCACTGAGCCCTCCTTTCTTAAGAATTTGCTGCACAGGAAAGGGGCAAACTGTCTTGATTTCATGTTTATAGAACAGTTGTAAGAATTTGAGAAACTTTTACTGTGTAATGCTGAACCACATTTTTCATGTTATGTACCTCTGATAGAGAACATGAAATACCTAATGAAAAATATTTTAACTATTGACATTCATCCTAATTAGTTGTATTTTCAGTGACCAATGAGCACGTATGACCATTTCAACTGTTTCTGGGCAAGTAGAGGGAGAAACATCGCCATATATACAGAACTTCATGTATGAGTTGCACTATCACCTAATATCAAACTTGTGATGTGACAATGACTTAAAGACCTTCCCATATGAGTCTACCTTGGGAAATTCTTTCATAACTCACAAACTGAGAGCCTTTTGTCCCTCTGGGTCTCTTTATAAATGTTTGCTGGGTCCTACTCTTGGGTCACAACAACCTCAGGCAGCGCTACAGGCTCGGGGAAGAGTGGCTGGAAAACTGCCGGGCAGAGAGGGATCTGGGGGTGTTGGTTCACAGCCAGCTGAACATGAGCCAGCAGTGTGCCCAGGTGGCCAAAAAGGCCAAGAGCATCCTGGCTTGTATCAGGAATAACGTGGACAGCAGGACTAGAGAGATGATTGTGCCACCATACTCGGCACTGATGAGGCCCCACCTTGAATCCTGTCTTAAGTTTTGGGCCCCTCACCATCAGAAGGACACTGAGGTACTAGAGAGAGTGCAGAGGAGGTGACAAAGCTGGTGAGTGGCCTGGAGCATGAGTCTGATGAGGAGTGATTGAGGGAACTGGGGCTGTTTAGCCAGGAGAAAAGGAGGCTGAGGAGAGACCTTATC
>VWYH01007443.1:31123-42246 GCA_013399365.1 Pampusana beccarii | reverse complement strand
GCCAAACCAAACCAAACCAAACCAAAAACAAAAAAAAAAAAACCCAAATCAAACAAAAATTCCAAACAATAAAAACAACAACAACCACAACAACAAGAACAACAACAAAACCACAAAAAACCTCTAGAAACTCCCAACGAGCTTCACTTCAGGGAATATTTTATTTCTGGAAAATTTGCATCAGTGTGGAGCTCATATTTTCTAAATTGCATAGCTCATTTATGATTCATTTAAAGGACATTTTAAATATCTTGTATTTTCCTACTGTTTTAAGAATTTTAAAATTTCATTTTGTTTTTCTAATATGGCAATCACCTGCCATATTCTGACTACTCTGCAGGCCAGGGTGCTTAGAGGTGCACCCTGTCTGTAGTGATTCATTCGATGAATAAGCATCAAAGACACTTGAGTTAAATGGTCTGTTTTTTACAACATCATAAAGTTGCATCAGTAGTGTTCTTCTCCTTCAGAGACTGTTTTAGCTCCTGTTCTTGTAACACTTAGATAAATGATTTTCATTTTTCTTTCCCAAATAGCTTTGAAGGGTTTTTTTTTTCTGCATTATAAGGGATATTTTCCTGGCAGAATTACTTTATCTGAAAGAGAACTTTCCTGCTTACAGTAAGAAGAGAAATCTGAAAAAGGAAAAACAGGGACAGAAGTTGTAATCACAGAAAAAAAAAGTGGAAATTAAAATTAGGATTATTCAGATTTATCAAAACGCATTTAAAAAATTCCAGAACAGGTGATATTTTTGACATTGTGAAGAGGCCCTATTATAAAAAGAAGCAAACAAAAGCTACATGCAGGCTACAAAACACATCTTCATCCTGTTTATTCCTACAGGAATGAAACTATGGAATCACTTTGTCAATCTGACAGTGTCCTGGAACTAACTTATAAGCAGAACTGGCCGTTTCAACTGAATGTTCATCAAAGGAGACGAAATTCTCATTAATTTACTTTTAACTAGAAGACATCAAAGAATACAATACATACAAAAAGAATGGTGTTATCAACACAACAGGAAGAGCTGCAAATGGAGTTCTTGCCTTCTGAGGTATCAGAAAATAGCATTTTCTTCTGCTTAGATAATCTGGGGCTTAATGAATCATGAACTGTTCAGAATTAGTTTCACACAAAACATCTTTTGTGATTTTTAGGATGTAATAAGTTCACACTACAGTCTTATAATTCCAAAAAGAACATCATCCACAAACCAAGTCTGTTGGAAAGCAGATTTCAGTAGTTCTGGTGCTCATGGATTCTTCCTCCTTCCTCCTCCTCCTGTTCCACCCCACAGTAGGAGATTACGCTTACTTAAACTCCATTAATCAAAAGACACAAAACAATATTACAGTAGCATTTAGAAAGTTAGAAATCTGATAACTGTGAGGATTTAAATTTAAATTCCAATTCAGCTCTAAAAAGTAGTTCTTTTGGTTGGAGACACATGCAACAATCCGTGGATACAACTATAAGAGAAAATGGAGTAGAATCTCAGTGGAACTCTCTCTTAAGAAGTCATCCAAAACCAAATCCCTCATCATCAGTATAGTTAGAGTGGCCAAGAGATAGTCAGGGTGAAGATGGAATGAGTCCCTTTTCTTCCATCTAGTCTTTTAGTGGCTTGAAACATTCAAAAATCACTATGTAGCATGCAGTGTATGCTACTCAAGTATGCTATCCTAAACACTGTTATTAATCTGAAAGAAAACCGCTGAAAAATACTGGCCATTGTGGACTTCATAAATAAAGACGCAATCATGGGCTGTATCTTTGCGGATGAAAAAAAAGATCCTCAGCTGTATTTTCAGTAGTAGATCAGCAAACAAGTATCTAATGGGAAAGAGAAAATGTAGCTCATGGGTTTTGGTTTTTTGTTGTTTTTTTTTTTTTACCTCCTTTATCATCATATGAGATGTCAAGTCTATATAGCTGTTAAAATATATTAGAAAAAATATTCTAGACAAGCACAAAGATAGCCTGGTTCAGAAAATGAACCTTCATTAAGGAAGTGTAAAGAAGTGCTTCACACAAGCCCAATACAGAAACTGCCTGTAAGTTTTACTGATTAGGTCTAGGCTTAGCTGTGTGCCCAAAACATGGCACAGGTAGCCTTGTCCTGACTGCCCTCTTCTTGGCTGCAGCCAGTCTTGCACCTCCTGCCCTTCCCTTCAGAGACAAGAGGGGTCAGAATCCCTGAGGCAGTGATTCTGTTGCTGCAGAGCAAGGATGTGCCCTTGGGCTTTTGCAGTGTCAAACCAGGGCACAGCCCCAGCAGTCTCATGCCTGGCTGGAATCCATCTTGCTGTGTCCCTGAAAGTGGGGTGTAGGTTACAGCAACCCTGAATGGGAACAAAGAGCTGCCCTCCAGCTTTGGGACCACGGTCACCCTGTAATGCTGTTCAGCTGGCGTCGAACAGATTACAACGCCATGTCACTTGCAGCATAAGATAAATGAATTAGAATTCACTTCTGAAGACAGAGTGTGTTGATTTAGTTATTAGATGTTCAGATGTTTAGGAATATCTAATAATGGCTATAAAACCAGAAAAAAACATGACAGTGAATATCTTTTAACAACTTTTCAAAATTATTTGGAACTTGTGTGGTTAGATTTCTGCTATTCCCTGTGCCTGTGTTTTCTCCAGTGGAGATGGAAGTATTTGCTGCAAGAATTAAGAATGTATTCCTGGTGGTGAAAAAAAGGTCTATCTTCTCTCTAAGCCTTTCTTGTGTTTTGTGTGCAGTGATGTGGCCTGTCCATATGTCTTTATTGTGGGTATGGCCCAGGTTCCTTCATGCATGTCTGTTGGTCTCCTGCCTCCTCTTCCTGTTGTAGATAAACCCTTTTGTCTCAGAGATGGTAGTTGCCAGAGATTGATGTAGGCTCTGCATCTCATATTTTAAAATTTTCTTACTAGTATATGTTAGTTCTACTGTGTTTCTCTTGTGTTTTTTTAATTGATTCTGATTTTATGTACTGGTCTATGTCACCAGTGTTGCAACCAGATGAAAGGAAAGTTTATGATGTAGCATGCTGCTCCTATAGCTGCAAAGGACTGAGTGCTTTGACACAACCACAGCCTTCAAACCACAGATCATGCTTTTTCAGCGGAAATCCTAGGTTGTTCCTTCTTTTCTGTCTCCCAGGTGTACTCCTGTGCATTTATATTTCTAGATTATAAATATTTTTTTAATGTAAATATACAGTTGAAGGATGTGAGACTATGGATAGACAGACAGATCATTTCTACATGTGTGGGGCTGCAGAACAGCATAGCTGGTCTAAAAACAGACAAAGTTTCAGTCTCGTTTCCTCATTGTCCAAAACCAAACAGCAGACTTCCTGTTAAGTATGGGCAGAAAGGAAATGCTTTATCTTAATCTTATTATATCAATCAGCTAAACAAAAGAAGAAAAAAAAGAAGCATTGAGAAATGCTTGGGCATTTTAACAAAAGAGTGGTAGTAAATTTTAACTTTTGTTAAAGTTTAACTTTTGTGAAAAAAGTTGCCCTGCCTTGTGTACACATTAAATGAGTGCAGTGGAGGCAGCTCAGAAGGTGTAATTACCCACATATTTATGTACCTCCACCTGTCCATCAGATTGGCTCACTGTGCCAAAGGACTGTGCCAAGAATACAATGCTGGATTCGCGTACTGTATTTCATGAGCTGATCCCACAGGTTGCTCTGCTGTGACAAAATTGATGTAAGATTGTAGTTTTTCAGCCTTCTTCTTGTATTTAAGTGATGAATGCTGAAACTTCCTAAAGAAAAGTTGCACTCTGGTTGTGGAATTTCCTCTAGGAGTTCAACAAGACCATGATCTGAGGCTCCTTCATAGAAATGCCATAGAAGTACCTCTTTGGCCTCAGAGCTACATATGCCCACATGAAACAATTTTATCGCTTTACAAGGTATTCCTGTCTTTTTTTTTTTTTCCCCCAGACGAATCGGAAATTTATTTTTTGTGTGCAATCCCACTAAGAAGTTCTTTGAATTCAATATCATTTTAAGAATTCATATGCAGAGAGATGCTATGTGTAGCACCCTGAACTTGCATCAAGTGTCTGTTGTACTCCAAGAAGGACTGCTTTGGGAGTGTTTGTATAAACCTTCTACAAAGTTACTTTGGACTAACATTTTTTGGTGATTCCTCATTACCCACAGGAAATTTGTGTGATAACATTCACTGTTAAAGCTGCCTGTATTCTAGGATGTTTGTGCTAACCAAGTATCAATGGTGTTTTCTTTTAGATTCTCCTTGTAGCTCTGACACACATCCTGTTTAATTTTATTGTATGTAAAATGATCTCTTTTCTGTGTTCAGCAATTTATAATTAATAATTCATTATTTAAACAGCTGTGTAAAACTTAAAGTCATGACAGTAGAGAGTAAAACCTGTATTCTTAGCAAATGCTGAGTGAAACTAGGCTACTAGTAACATTAGGTTCAGACATGGCTTCTAACTATCTTTTCACTAAGGTCTGTACCTTGGGCAATAGAACTCACAGAAAGTTTTATTTATGACTGCCTGACCTACAAATACTTCTTGAAAACTTGTCCATTTCATGCCATCTTATGAAATGTAACCAAATTCTCGTAGTAGTCAAATAAATTGAAAATATACAGGTATATATTAGTGATTGTAGGGGGAACACTTTTAAAAAATATGTATCCTAGTTATTTATATAAAGTATATTGTACCTATTTTTCAGCAGCTATAAACAGGTTTTAAGCTAACTGGCCCTGGGCATTTAGCTCTGTGGAAAAAGAAGTATGTATTTATGCTCTAAGGAATATCAGTGTGTATATATACAAGGAGATCAAATGAACAACGTACAGTCTTGATTATCACCTTCCATAACTTTTGATTGTCAGATTTTTTTTGACCTTTGAAAGTACAATTTATAGATTAAGGTAATTGAAATCTCAGTTAGAAAACTCTTCTAAATTATTGGGGTTTTTTAGCTTTAACAACAGATGACATAGTCACACTTTCTGATTCAAGCTTTCTTCACTGATTGCTTTAACAAACCATACTGTGTGTTATAGTAATCCTGATACTGCCTAAACTTAATTCAGAAAATTCACATCAGCTTTGAGTTGCAGTAAAGCAGTGTTTTTACTCTAAATATGGTGTCGTTCTGAGCAAGCTGCTGACAGTAGCTCAGTAACCACTATTTGTTTCTGTAATAGCATATCTCAGTAGTGCTATGATTAAAAATCCTGCATGACATAATGGGTCTTCGGAAGGGAAAACTGCTTTTCAGCAAACTCTCTACTAGGTTGCTTGTCTTTCAAGGGTGTGCAAAACCCACAAACTTTTATTTAAGTACCAGTATATACTGAGTGTTTGAATTTCCTTTATTTTGTTTGTGTTGTGCAGTTTTCAACAATGAAGTGTGAGACTGTTGTGGTTTAACCCTAGCCAGCAACTAAGCCCCGCACAGTCACTCACTCACTCACTCATGCTCTGGGGAGATGGGAGA
Organism: Pampusana beccarii; assembly: GCA_013399365.1. Classification (NCBI taxonomy): domain Eukaryota; kingdom Metazoa; phylum Chordata; class Aves; order Columbiformes; family Columbidae; genus Pampusana; species Pampusana beccarii. The sequence goes on along the minus strand of VWYH01007443.1, from coordinate 36,746 downwards.
GAGAATCAGAAGGGTAAAAGTGAGAAAACTTGTGGATTGAGATAAAGACAGTTTAATAGGTAAAGCAGAAGTTGTGTGTGCAAGCAGAGCAAAACAAGGAATTCATTCACTCTTTCCCATCAGCAGACAGGTGTTCAGCCAACTCCAGGAAATCTGGGCTCCATCACATGTAACAGTTACTTGGCAAGACAAATGCCATCACTCCAAACATTTTCCCCCCCGGCATTTTATACTGAGCACAATGTCTCTGGTACGGAATATCCCTTTGGTCTGTTGGTGTCAGCTATCCCAGCTGTGCACCCTCCCAACTTCTTATGCACCCCCAGCCTAAGCACTGGTGGGGTGGTACAAGAAACAGAAAAGCCCTTGACTTTGTGAGCCCTGCTCAGCAGTAACTAAAAAGTCCCTCTGTGTCAACACTATTTCCAGCACAAATCCAAAACAGAGTCCCATACTAACTATGAAGTAAATTAACACTACCCAAGCCAATACCAGCAGATTTCCACCCCTTATTCAATGCCGTTTACACCATGCTCAGCTCCTACACTATCCGATACATCCTCATTAACCACCACCCCCCTTTGCATCCTTTGATATAATACACAGATATTATTCCCTTAGTCCGTGAACCAACTCTGTGAAATGTCTGTAAGCTGTCCACAGATATTCATGACTTTGGGCTCCATCTGTTATAGTGGTCATTCAGGACAGGAGAGGTGGTGTGTTGTGTGGAGTTACTGGGCACCAAAGCCGGCGCAAGTTGGATCACTACTGCACTTGCACTGTTTCTTGTAAGGCTTGTCCTAGATTGGTTCAGGTGGTTGCTGCTATAGTAGTTCCCATAATATGCAACACAAATCATGGGCTACAACAATTTAAAGGCCATTTGGGCCAGGTTACAGGGTTTAACATTGCGATGATCTCCTCCCTGTGCCCCTGCTCTGGCTTAAACTTATCCACAGGCAACAGTCCCTTAGGGGAGTGTCTGCTCCAAGTGGAGCCTTGTCTGTGACCCGTGGTCTCTTCAGGTGTATCCCTGCTGCAGCGTAGACTTAGCCATAGCCACAGTCGCTTTGAGGTTCATCTGTTCTAGCGTGGCCTTCTCCATGGGCCACAGTCCCTTCAGAAGTAAAGCTGCTCCAACGTGGCCTTACCCATGGATGCAGACCCTCCAGGAATGTACCCGATCTGTACAAACTTCCGCCAGAGACCTATCCTGGATTTTACAACTAGGATCTCTCTCTTTTTGATCCCACTGATTTTGTCTCATTTTGGGAAGGTTTTATTATTCAGTGTTATTTTAAAATACATATAAAATTTATCCCTACCTGCTTGTATTCAAAGGCCTATGATCATTTTCCAGAATAATGTTCTTGAGGTTATGTCTGTACCTATACCTATTTTAACTGTGATAGAAAAGAACAGCACCTGTTGATTTCTGACAACAGAATTCACTTTTCTTCAGCAATATTTAACAGATATATTCATAGTATCCTTTATGCACAAAAAAATAACAGAAAGTGAGTGTTTGTGTTATAACCAAAAGACTTTACACTTCCATGCTTTCAGTAGTATCAGTGTTCTCCTATCCACATTTCTCCATTTTCTTGGAAGAAAATGGGCTTTCAGCAGTCAGAACTTCTTGCATTTTGGCCTGCTCTAAGCTTTCCAGATTTCGAGGGCAAGTCCTCAAAAACCAAATCATTCCTCTTCAAAAATGTATGAAAAAGCTTTAGTTTGACATATATAATTCCAGATATTTGAATTAATTTACTATTTCTAAAACTCAGGCATTTCTCATGAAATTAATCTGCATATTCTCTGTATTAGTCAAGTAAATGTATATTTATTTCATTTTTTTTTGCCAGTTTACCAAATTCCTTCTAACACTTTTTATAGTCTTCAGCATGTTGACTTTATCTCTCTGCTAACTTTAAAAACTTTAAACTCCTAGATCATGTTTTCCGTGACAAATTGGGTTTTCCCCTCTCTCTGCCTCTCTGAGTCTCGTGAACAAACCACATGTATTTACAGGCTATTTTTCTTTTTTTTCTTCAACTTTGAGATCTTATTAGAAAGAATTTTACAATATTAGACTAAAATTAGTGGGAATTAGTTATACTGTGAAATTTTATTTATTTTGATAGTTAGTATCAAAAAACCTGCCTTCAATGGAAAACTCTTTCAGGTCTTGATTGCAGATTAGTTGGAAAAAAGTCAAACATGAAATTTTATATTTTGAAGAGCTCCTATTACTACTCTTTTGTTAGGATAGCCTACAAAAAATGAACTGAAAAAATACTCATAACCTCTTTTAAAGACCATCCCTGACAGTATTTAGCTACTGGAGAGTGCAAAAGCTAGTAGCAGACATTTCCTCATTTATTACTTTGCTCAAAGGGCTTCCTGTCTTCTAGATAGCTGCTTCATGGCACACGCTGTGGTTATTTTATTTTCTTACACAGTGTATCTATCAGTCCTTCACCCCATTACTTGCGCTTCAAAAATTTTAGCTGCTTAAGCTAGAATAATTTCTCTTCGTGGGTGATAAAATAGATCTTGAAAAATATACATGACTCCACTCTATTTTGGAAATGCCTGTTCATCATCTTTATTCCTCAAACCGTGAGGTGCCTGACTCTTTCATTTCATTAGTCCCTCTAGGATACGAATCAGATCATAAACTGTCACAATTACTTCAGACAGCATTTGCTGGAGAGTGTGGTTGTAACATCAGACCTAGAGGAAGAGAAGTAGAAAGTTCCTCAGCATTAGTTAAATGAGTGGTAAAAGAGACTTCATCTCCTCCAGCACAGAAGTTAGGTATTAGAGGCACATTCTTAAAATGGATCATTAAAGCAACATACTTATTCATGGCAATGTCATTTCTTCATCAAAGACACACTGTGAAAGCATTTCTTAAAATGACTAGGTATTTATACCAAAAATGTATTTGCTTGATATTTGTACTAAATTCTCTGAAAGATGAACTTTCCCTATAAATGAATTTTTATAAAAGTTTCCTCTGCTTTAAGTCTGTTGTGGTTTTTTTTATTCTTCTTTTCAGCCCATTAACACAGGTGTGTAAACCAACATGTGATAGTTCAGAATTGCAGTTTTTTAACACAAGGTTGTACTATGAAAGACTAATAGGTCAAAACCGTGGAATGTACTATTGCAGTAGAAGGTTTGGTGAGAGGCATACTGACAAAAATTTCAGATAAAGCTTTAGATCAAACTGATGAAGAATATTGTGTTTTAGAAGAACGGTTTTTCAATCAGAGGATTCATTTGGGGTATGGGAGTTTTCAGCTCCTATCATTTGACACTTTTGTAGACAAGGTGTAGTTTATATGGTCAAACAGGAATGGAACTCATATTAAGGCACTCAACTGAAGTGTGCAGATGTTTGGCCTACTAATGATTGACTTCTCTAGAGCTATGGCTCTCTGGTTTCCTTATGGATATTTCTAGAAACGTCGTACTTTCGTTTTGCTTTTAATTCCTTTTTTTTTTTTTTTTTTCCTGGTCAGACATGGTTTCAGGTGCTTGAGTGTCACTGCTGTTTGAGTTTAATGTTTTTTTGGCCATTGGCAACAGGGCCTGGAAGGGAAATCAGGAAATAAGGATTTAAATGTTCTAGTTTAAGAAGGAAGGAAAACAACTATTCATTGTAATTGTTAGTTATTTAATCCATTTGAATCATATGGTAGACAATTATAATTAACCTGTTCAGTTTAGGTTTTGTTAAGTTTGTGGACTTCTCAGACACAAGAAGTATGTTTGTGATTTTGCATTTCTGATATTTTTTTCCTTAAAGTGCTGCTTCTGAGAGCACAATTAACATTTTCTCTATTTAGACTTTGTTTTATTGTAACATAAAAATGAAATTAATTGATGTAAATGTGTGGTATAATGCCAGAACTCCACTAATGAGTGCTGGGAAGCTGTGTTACCTCTCCCTTACTCAGTAGTGTATGAATATTTAATGGAAGAGCTTGTTTTGCCATATAAAGAAATAAATTTCTGATAATATCCTTATAATATAACAACATTCATTGAACAGCAGATAATGAAGTAAGTTAGAGATCTTTTACTTCTAGATTCGAAAAACAAAAAAAGCCTTTTTAACAAGCAGTCTTTTGCCTCCAAAACTTCCACTGCTATTCTAAATGCAGATTGAGTATTTGGAACACTTTTCTAAATATCCTTTAGGAGAACACTATTAATGAATTTGAGTTCAGCCATGGATATGCCTCAAGAAATAGGGAGACTATTCTTAAGTTTGGTGTTCCACTTCAGGTAATGGTACATCAGTTTGTTTTAACGACATTTTTGCTAATGGTTCAGAAGACATTAAACAATGGTATTTGTGAATTATACCATTATAATTTTAACTGCCATGAAAAACTTGAAGGTTGTGACAGATATAATACAAACAACCTACATTACACTGTTGGTCTCCAACTTTCTACCTTAACACAGTGACCACAGCTTGAGCTTAGTGGGAACCTTATATGATGGGAGTAACATGTGTTGGTCATTTTTCCTCCTTCAAAATTGAACAGTTTGAGGTATTTTTGGTTTGGTTTTCAGGATATAAGTGGGGTTTTGTATGTGTTTTAGGTAGCAAATCTATCTCTTCTCACTAATTGTGAGTATCCTAGTTGGGCAGGAGGAACTGTTATTTGTAGAAGGCAGAAGAACATTTATATATTGCCACATGTCCATGAAAAAAGTAGTGCCTTAGCTACTTGGCAGTGCATATTACAACTTCTGTTGTATCCTGAGACTGAAAGATTTACTTATTTATGAGGTTGCTATGGGAAGGCTGGATCCCTTATTTTTCCAGCTTGGCACAGTCTGGTTCAAATACAAATAGCCTGGGAATGAAATATATTTTTATATAAAAATTACTGGCTTCCTAGGCATCCCTAACCTAGACATTTTATATTTTCTGTAAAGTAGGTACTATTAGCAGTGAACTAATTAGACACCTAGTTTTACTGAAATCTGCTCTGTAATGTATGTGCCATCTGTTCACTTAAGTCTAAGAAACATAACCTCTAACTCAGCTCTGTAATTGTGTCACTAATCATTTCAGTTAGTTCATAGCTGCCTTTGCTCTTTGCAAAAGTGCATCAAAATAAAAGGACATACTTGAGTCTATTTGAACAAAAATTATGGTGTCAAGTGAAAAGTCCAGTTTTCATGGATGTCCTTTTCTATACATTCTTCAATCCACTATAAACTATGTTCTCCAAGTCAGCCTGGAAGCATGACTCAATTACAGAATCACAGAATGTTAGGGTTTGGAAGGGACCTCAAAAGATCATCTAGTCCATTCCACCTGCTGGAGTAGGAACACATAGATAAGGCTGCACAGGAATGTGTCCAGGTGGATTTTTAATGTCTCCAGAGAAGGAGACTCCACAAACTCCCTGGGCAGCCTGTTCCAGTGCTCTGTCACCCTCACTGTGAAGAAGTTTCTTCTCATATTTAAGTGGAACCTCCTATGTTCCAATTTGCCCCTGTTGCCCCTTGTCTTATCATTGGTTGTCACCAAGAACAGCCTGGCTTCACCCTCCTGACAATCACCCTTTACATATTTATAAACATTAAT
>VWYH01007443.1:148-26956 GCA_013399365.1 Pampusana beccarii | reverse complement strand
CCCAACTCTCCAGCCTGTCCAGGTCTCTCTGGATAGCAGCACAGCCTTCTGGCATGTCAGATACTCCTCCCAGTTCAGTGGCATCAGCAAACTTTCTGACAGTGCACTCTATTCCCTCATCCAAGTCACTGATGAATATATTGAATAATACTGGTCCCAGTACCGACCCTTGAGTCACTCCACTAGATACAGGCCTCCAACTAGACTCTGCCCCATTGACCACAACCCTCTGGCTTCTTTCCTTCAGCCAGTTCCCAGTCCACCTCACTACCCGATCACCCAGTCCACACTTCCTCAGTTTAGCTGCGAGGATGCTGTGAGAGACTGTGTCAAATGCTTTACTTCTAGTTGAAAAAATACTGCTGTGCCCAGAAAGCATGCACAAAATCAAAGCAAAACATCTCACGGAATTTTCCATTAAGAAAAAGAGGTTGCTTTCTTTCTTTTCTATGTTTACTCTAAGTCAACTCTTTTCAGTATTTAATAGAGGAGGTTAGAACCATGTCCTTTAGCTATGTTATGGCACTAGGAAAAATAATCTGATTTTTATTTGGCTTAATATTTGTCATTTTGTTGTTTTTTTTTTTTTTTTTTTTTTTTTTTTTTTTTTTTTTTTTTTTTTTTTTTTTTTAGGAAATACTCTAGGCAATACTTCGGTACTTGTCTCCAACACAATAATCAGGCATCTAATGAGTGTAAAATAATGGGTAGCAAATGCATGTGCTGCCAGCATGAAGTTCTGTAAAATCCATTGTACAGAGATTTCCCTCTGGACCTTTTTTGCCTAACACTTGTCATTTTAAGAATAAAGATGGTGTAGAAGATTGCTCTTTAACAATAGTTTTACAGTTATTGAGAATTCATAAGAGCTAATGCTTCTTGTGAAGGGTGTAATTGCCCTTAAATTTTTTTTGAACTTGTAATTATCACACTCAGTATTATGTAGTGTTATATAAGAAGAAAGGACAAACGCTTTTGATCACAGTGGCGTTGTACGTAAAAAGAATAGTTGATGAGTCCATGATTAAAGAAAACAGGCTGAATATAAACTAACAACTGAACATATCACTTTAACATACTCCATTTAAGAGTGTCCGAAATTATTGATTTCAGATAGGTGACTCCATCCTGTACATCACATGTACTCAAGGCCTCATTCATTATGAATTTGCGAAGTTTCATCAATCAATGTGGTAAGAACAAAACTTCTTTGGCAAAACAAGAGCAAATCAGACTTAATTTGCAGGTTTAACTAAGAGCCCAGCTGATTTTTACAGACAGTGCATCTCAAGTTCTACATCTGTGAGATTCCCTGACATCTTTCAGGCCCTAAAAACACATAAGCAAGACTAAGAAATCTGATTTTACTATTCACCTGGAATAAACTTCAGCAGATAGGGAACTAAAAAATATTTTATATTTCAGATTCCGCCCCCTGCCACCCCGAAAAAGGGCAGAGCAGGACAAAATAGCAAATATACTGTATTTTGTCATAAATTCTCTTGTATTTTGCTGTCATAATATGGTTCTAGTCATGTTTCACACTCTGTCAACTCTTTTCTGCCTTCTTTTATTTAGAAGCAAGGGAACAAAGTCCTAATGGTTGTCCAGGACAAAGAGGTGACATGGATCACATTTGTTATTATGGTAGATATTTATATCTCAAGGATTTTGGTTTTTCTGTATTGAACAGTGGTTTTGAGAATATGAACTCTTTGTCCCAGGACAACAGAGATCTAGTAAACAATCTAGTAAAGATACATATAACTCAACTTTTTTTGCTTAACGATGACAAGATATAATTTAAGTGTCTCATACATCTACTGTTCAGAGTAACTCTTTCAGTCATCTGGACAGAAAACCTAGCTTCTACTGCTCTTACATCTTGGCTAATACAGTTCAAGCAGAAGACTGGACAGCCCCACCCTGGTGTTTGCTGGGACTGTCATGACTGACATTGTCTTCCTTGCTCACCATGCACTCCAGCTGAAGAGAAGAGAAACAGGAAGAGTATGCCCATCTGCTACTTCTCTGGGACCTTCAGAGGCAACAGGACTGTAGATTGACTAAAGTTGCATATGGCAGGGGGACTGTCCTGCAAGTATTGCTTCACTGAAGACCCAGCAGCAGTGGGATGGAACGAAAAGAGGAAACTGGGAGGCAAATCAGCTACAATGCTGAGAATATTCACGATGTCAAAAGCTTTCTTCTTTGCATCTTCCTACACCTTACATCTGCTACAGGCTGATGCAGGTTCTTGTACATGGGATCTATCACTGCTCAAGACTGATGAGCTGAAGGACTTGCTCCAAGGAGTTTTGAGTGTAGAATCAGTTGTGTAAATCTTTCAGACCTATGTGGACTTTCCTGCAGAAAGCAAGTTCAATAACAATTGTTGAAAAAAAAAGATAGAATTTCATGCTGCATATGACAGCTCCTTATATTTTTTTCCTAATGAAAGTTTTATTTGCAGTAGGATAACATTCAGGAAATGGTAAACCATTTGCAGCACAGCTGCTTTTTCTGTGATCAGCAAATTAGTGAGAATTTTCCAAGGAAATAGGTATTGTTTCTAGATGTGTACACTTAAGTATGGAAGAAGCTTGCTTTAAAGTCTCAAGTCTTTGGAAGAAGTTATTTCCTCTGAAAACCCCATTCCTAAATCACTTAGAATAAGATAAATGTATTTCACTTTTTGACAGGTCTTTAGAATAATTTTACAATCACACTGCAATTTGAAAGCAAGAATCAGCAACACAAATAAGTCTGTTTTTTTAAGTAAAATCATACATTGCAAGGTAACCGGGAAGACAGCTTTTAAATTTGGTCTCACTGATCGAGAAATCCTTAAAATCAGTTGATAATTTCAGATTAGATGTATAAACCGTATTACAGTCAAAATCAAAATTCTCATTATGAAAATAAGTAGAATGAAGATCACTGTAAAGTCTAGGATGAAAACACAACTGACAGAGAAATAAAAGGAGGGATGCCAGCTAGTTCACACCCTTTTGTATTCACTGTGTTAATCATACGTATTGCACCAAAGAATATCATCAAAGACTGTTAAGGCGCACCCAGTGACTAAGAAAACCAGAAGTCAGGTTTGTCTATCTTTTATTAAACTCCAAGACAGCAAGATATTGTACAGTCTTTTAATCACATTGTTACAGAAGTGATGTGCCATGCAGCCCTTGCCCCCTTGAGTGACTATGTTCCTACTCTGTGTGTGTGTGTGTGTGTGTGTGTGTAAAGTCTGGATGCATGTCAACTCCCAGTGCCTTGGCTTCCTTCCAGAGGGGCACACTGTCAGAAGACGATTTGCAAAACAGCTGTGAATGATTATGAGATTAAGACTTTAGGTCACACATTGAAGTGCATAGTACCAGAAAACAGATGCCTGCATTTTTGGATCTTTTATGTGAACTGCACTATAAAAACGCAATGCATACTACTGTGTTAACGCATGCTTTTGCCTTCCATTATGGTTCAAAGGCCAGATTAAAGCACAGTGTTCTGACCTTAATTGAAAATATAACTATTCATTCTATTGTATACTTCTATGTCATGTCATGAATAGTGTTTGTGATGTGAAGGAATGATACAATCCCTGCATTGCAGATGAAGTTTTCAGTAGCCAAGTTGAAAACTGAACTACAACCAAAAAAAGTTCAGAAGTTTTCTAGCTGATTTGTTGCTGCATTTGAAACACAAACACCTGCTTTATTTTACTGTTTGTTTGTTTTTTAATCAGAGAACTCGACATTGTAAAATGCTTTCAATCATGAAAGCACAAGCCCTGATGACTTCAGTAGCAAAGATGAATGAATCAATAATCCTCTAATTTATGCCACAAGAGGACAAATTAGATCACCAGAAGAAGAGAGACGTGCATTTAGTGACCACATATGCAAAGTGTGGTGCAAGTAACTTGCTTGTTGTGAAGTAAAAAAACCTGTGCTGTTTGTGCAGAGTCACACACATGCTTGGTGTGGATTTGCACCAAATCCAGTCATTCAGCATCATTTAGTCATTTCAGCTATTAAGCTTCCTTTGCTCTTCTGTATTACATTGATTTACTATGAAGTTTCCAGCTTCTGTAAAACCCAAGAGATTTCATTATATTTTCTTTTAATACATTTTGGTGTTGGGGAACAAGAGGCTGCAGAGCAGCCCCACAGAGTGGGATCTGGGGGTTTCTGATCGATGACAAGTTGAACACGAGCCAACAGCGTGCCCTGGCAGTCAAGAGGGCCACCGTGTCCTGGGTGCATCAAGCACAGCATTGCCAGCCGGGCGAGGGAGGTGATTGTCCTGCTCTGCTCTGCACTGGTGCGGCCTCACATGGAGCACTGTGTGCAGTTCTGGGCACCACAGGATAAAAAGGATATAAAGCTGCTGGAGAGTGTGCAGAGGAGGGCTGCAAAGTTGGTGAAGGGCTCAGAGGGGAAGCTGTGTGAGGAACAGCTAAAGTCACTTGGTTTGTTCAGCCTGGAGAAGGAGAGACCTCATCACAGCCTACGGCTTCCTCACAAGGGGAGTAGGAGGGGCAGGCACTGATCTCTTGTCTCTGGTGACCAATGGCAGAACATGAGGGAATGGCAGGAAGATGTGACAGGGGAGGTTTAAATTGGGTGTTAGGAAAGGTTCTCTGCCCAGAGGGTGGTGGAGCGCTGGAACAGGCTCCCCAGGGAGGTAGTCATGGCCCCAACCCTGGCAGTACTCAAGAATTATTTGGACAATGCCCTCAGATACATGGTGTGAACTGTGGGGTTGTCCGATGCAGGGACAGGAGTTGGACTTGATGATCCTTGTGGATCACTTCCAACTCAGGACGTTCTATGATTCTATGATTATTTTAAGATAGTAGTAATAATAAAAACTCCATTATATATTTCCAGAAGTAATCAGTATGACTGGATCTGTCAGGGGGACCAGAGCTTTTAGTTGTCTGCCATTTGAACTAGGAGAGGAAATCATAACCATAAAGGACAGCTATTCCTTTCTCTTTCTTTCTCATTAAAGAAAATTGCTTTTTCCTTTACACATGGTGTGCATAACCAAGGTGGTAATGGTTCAAGTCATTGAGCATACATGAAAAATACATTCCCTGCTGTGAAGTTTAGTGCCATCTTCTAGTCTAAAGGAAATGGGAAACAAATGTTGTAGGAATTGCTCAGTTTAGTCAGCTGTTAGTAATGTGAGAAAATTTCCTAGGTGCTCTGGAGCTAAAGCATTTTTATGTGTACAGACCAGGCAAATGGAGAAGCTATGAAAGACTGAAACATACTTGTTTTTCCTGTGTGCACTGGATTTATGCAGGGTGGTTAGCACTAGGTCTCATGAGAGTCTCGAGCAAACCCAGCAGAATAAGCTCACCTATTTTAGGAGATCAGCTACTTCTACGCAAGTGCAAACTGTGATATCATTTTATACAGTTGTCGTTAGGTAAGTGTCAAGCAGATTTTTCGTGAGGGCAGCAAAAGCACATCACTGACATTAAAAGAAACAAAACAACCCAAGACCTACTCCTTTCAGCGGGACAGAGCACTTTGTGCATGAAATGAGTTGTAGGATATGCCTTTTTTCTTGTCACTTTATCTAGTTTCATTTCTATTTCTATCTAATTTCTATTATACAAATACACTCCCATTAGTTGTACTTCCTTATAACTACATTATCCTTTCCGTGCTTTGTTGTGTTTCTTTCAGGTAAAACGGAAAGAGCTTGTCTCAAACCTCTGCTAAATTTAGTATTAAGGAGTCTTTGCAGTAGCTTCGAAGGCCACTTTGGAGCAGCACTTTGCAAATTTAAATATATTATTTTATTATAGTAAAAATTGAAATTTTAGGTATCAACCTGTCCTGAAATTATTTGGATTTGTTTTTATTTTTCCCAGTATTTTCTGTTTTAGGTCACATTTATTTTATTAATTACCAATTAAAAGAGTGCTGGAGAAAAAGCCTAAAAGACTATCATATCTTGAAGTTCACAGTTTCCTTCAGAAATAGTGGTTAAACTGTGCCATACTCTGCAAGAAACTTCTGTGATTATTCTGGGATTTAAATTGGCCAGAGTATTTCTGTTTATACTGGTGGAATTCAGATTCTGAATAGTTGCTTCCTTCAGGCTGAGCTATACTGTCTTGCAGTATTCATTGACTGAAAAAACTAACAAACGCATAATAAAAACTAAATGTGTAGTGATTTGCCCCCCAGCAGCCAAGTTGAAAAGACAAATCTATTTTTAAAAATTATTAATCAGATCATTATTTTTATTGCTCGGAGTATCCTTATCACCCTCTTTCAAAAAATAAGGTTTATCCTTGCTTTATCATTCATTCCGATCTATCTGAGCCTCAATTTTGCTGAAGCTACAATGGATAAGGCAAAAACATTTTTAAACGTGGCAATACAAGACAAAAAGTTTCTAATCTTGAAGCAATGCCATTTTTTGATTCCTTAGCCCAGGTGATGCTAAGAGAGAGAGAAGCTTTTATTGGAAACCTTAGACCAACCCCTGGACTTGCTGGATTGCCTTAGTCATTTCACACTTGCAAGGCTATATAAAAATTATTTTGAAAGATGAGGTGTTCTAACAAAGGCCTTATCTACTAAATCTGGGCAACAGGGTTGATATTCGTTGGAAGCCATTCACTTCTCTCTTTGTAAAAGTACATATTTTTAAACCGCCAGGGGGCCTCTAGATTATGAAATACCTGCTTTGACCATGTCAGTGACATACAAAAGCAGTCCGATTTGTGTTGAGATGTTTCTCATTACAGCTCAGAATAGCATGACTGAAAAAAATGCACTGCTATGCTGGTCATTTGCATAGATACTCTATGTCCTTATAGCAGATCATTAACCCAGAGAAACCTTTGAAAAAATATTCAAACAGAAGTGAAAAGATGTTCTGACATCATTGCAGGTTCCCCATCCATGATACCAATACCACTTCTACGTTAATTAGTTAGCTGTAGGAAAATACCACAAATAAATAAACTAATAGAAATAAATTTATTTTAGGAAATTTCATTTGCCTTTTATTTTTTTTTCCCCTCTCTTCTGTGCTTTTAACTGACTCTTTAAAGGTTATGCAGACTTTGCTTGGTCAAATCTAGCATATCTATTAAGCTGCTCAGTTCTTTCATTTTTCTTTAAAGCTATTGTGTAGTAGGATTTTTTTTCACCCCTAAAATCATTAATGTCACTGTCATTACTTTTTGGATGAATTTAGTCAAATTTATTCATTTAAATTATTGTATTGACAACACGTCAGCTCAGTGAAGGTTGCTCTTGCACTTGACTGTTCTTATCAAAACAATTCATATTCACACGAGACAACTTTCATGAGAATGATTTCCAACCACACCTTAATAAGAATCAAGCTTTTTATTTTGCTTCTACGATGTGTTGAAGGAAGAATATACAGGTTGTCCTGCCATCTGAAAAGCCCAGCACTTAAAATTGTATATTTATTTTTGAGAAAAGAATAAGAGGTTCATCTTGGAGAGATATATATGAGTTACTGAAGAATTCTAAAGTAATCTTCAGGTGTATTTATCCTAAGGTTCTGCTACAATTTCCATTGTTTTGAAGCTCACCACACTGACTGTGCAACTAAGGTAGGCTGATGCTACTCTTTTCTCAAATGCCTTGCTATGGATCAAGTCCTTTGTGTATTATCTGGATTGTCTTCATGAGCAACTAATGCTGTAGCAAACAGGAAATAAGTGTTTCAATAAATGCTGATCATTGATCTCCACAGGCAACTAATGTGGTGAAATGAAATTGTGTATGATCTACATTACTACATTAAAAAAATGTGTCAATCTGTCAAATGTGTTTGGATTGAATTATTAACTTGTGCCTAATGAATCTTATAGAGGGGAACAGAACTTCTAAGATATCCATACAGGGTACTATATTAAAGATTGATTTCACCTCTGTTTCCCTGTGCTATGTTTCAGTTCACATTCAAGCGTGGATATCTTGTTTACTTATAAATACCATCTTTATTTATACCAGCGACAGGTTTTTGGTGTTACATGCTGCTAACAGTGTCACTGACTGGAAACACTACCTTGCTGAAAACTCACTTGCTGCTTCATCACAAACTTCATGAGATGTATTATAAGCTTTCTTTGTGTTTATTGTAGTTATAATGGATGGAAATGATTTTCAAACATGTAAAGGACAAGAAGGTGATGAGGGGAAGTCAGGATGGGGATTTGCAATGGGGAAACCATGTTTAACCAACAAAAACCTTTTACAATTAGGTGACTGGTTGGGTGGGTGAGGGGAGAGCAGCTGATATTGTTTACTTTGAGTAAGGCATTTGATATAGTATCCCATAGCATCCTCATAAACAAGCTGACAAAGTACAGGTAAGATATGTGAACAGTAGGGTGGCTTGAAAACTGGCTGAACAGCTGAACCCAAGAGGATTATAATCAGCAGCACAAAGTCCAATTAGAGGCAAGTCACTAATGATTTACCTCGGGGTTGATATGGAGCCAGTATGTTTAACCTCATCATTAATGACCTGGACAACGGGCTCAGCAATTTTGCAGATGACACAAAACTGGAAAGAGTAGAGAATACACCAAATAGTTGTGTTGCCATTTAGAGGGATCTGGACAGGCTGGAGAACTGGACTGAGAGGAATCATACAAAGTTCAACAAAAGAAAATGCGAAGTCCTGTATCTGTGAAGAAACAAGCCCAATCATCAGTACACACTGGCAGCCAAATGGGTAGAAAGTGGCTTTGCAGAGAGTATTGTGGAGGTCTCAGTGAACACCAAGCTATGAGGCATTAATGTGCCATTGTGGCCAAGAAGACCAGCAGCTGTTTGGGCTAGACTAGTAAGAGCACTGCCAGCATGTTAAGGAAGGTGATCCTTTCCTCTTCTCAGCCCTGGTGAGGCCAAACTTGCAGTCCTGACTCTATTTCTGGGCTCCCCAGTACAAGACAGGTATAGACTTACCTAAGCAAGTCCATCCCAGAGACATAAAGATTATTAAAGGACTGAAACATCTTTCATATGAGTAGAGGCTTCTGTTCAGCCTGCAAAAGAGAAAGCTCACGAGAATCTGATCTTATCCATGTGTATAAACACACAATGAAGGGGAATGAGATGTAGGAGCCAGACTCTTCTCAGTGGAAAAGAAAAATTTTATTTTTCACTTAAATAAAGCCAACAAGTCATCTATAGAGGAGAGAGACATGCAAATTTTGAAAACATCAAAAGAAAGCAGAAGAAATATATGCATCTTCTGGAAAATATTGGCCTGTGTTTTGTCCATGTATTTCATTTAATTAATGTACACATTTCATTAATCTTCTAGTATTAAGTATATATCTTCTGTAAACTGCAGATCAGTTAGGTGCAGACATCATTTGAAGAACGTCAATGACAGCAAACCTTCTCTTTCCATTTATTTTTAAAGATACTTTTAACAAATATAACCACTACAAATATTATTATCTGTTTGTTTAGTGCCAAAAACTGAACGTAAAATATAAAGTAAGACATAGGTTGAAACTAAAAGTAAGTGTTACATTCTGACAACACAGTTCACACTTGCAGTGATTCTGAATCACATAGTCTATTTCAGGGATCTGAACTTAGGAAGACTGAGAACTATTTCAGTGCTTTAGAATCTGTGAGTATCTGAGATGATTCAATCAGCTGTGACATGACTCATAAAAATTACAGCAATTCAGACAAGATCAAGCAACTTCTTGGAGCTCATCCAGGAAGGTTACTAGGTGTGTTACATGCAGAATTTTCATTTTCAGAAAAGTGAAAAAATTAGTGGAGTAAAACCATAAAAATAAATATGTTTTCACACACAAAAGAGGAAATGTACTGCATTGGGATAAAATGGAGACTAAAATAATTTTCGTTTCACAATCAGACAATGTATATAAAAACAATCTTTCCCCTTCTTGAACTTGCTCTTCTAAGGAGAAAGGACTCATGGGTTGAAAAAGCTGCAGTCTACTTAAGTAATAGATGTTGATTTATCAACAATAAACTGAGCTGTTCCCTAAACAAGTAATAGTGTGTTCAGTTTATGATAAATAAAAAACTCCAAGAGAATCATATAACATCCCACAGGTGACTGAATATATGACTGCATTCTGAATGCAGAAATGAAGCTGTGGTGTCAAATATTATCTGAAGTTTCCTGTCATCACATGACAGTAGTTCAGAAAGAACTGCAGATAGGCTTACTAGTTTATTAAAACTGACTGAAGAAGCACCTCGTCCTGTTTCAAAGTTTACATGAGAATATACTTGGAACAACCGTTTCTCTGTTTGCCAGTTTAGGCAAAACAAAAAGGAACGAGTGGCTTTCAAGCTTTTGTAGGCATTTACAGTTTGACACAGTTTGACACCAACATGAAATTGGTAGAAATGTCAGTTTCACTGGACCATTGCCTGAAATAGCATGATTGGGGACCCTTCAGTACAGTGCTAAGACATCATAAATTCTAGGCACGAGCCCGTGCATCACCACAGACTCTAGAAACAGTCTTTAGTTCTCTACTGTTGGGGCAGCATTGTAGAAATAGCCAATTTAATCCACAGTGACTGATTTAATGTATTTTTCATTAAATCAGTTAGCGTGACTCAAATACCTATAGATTTACAAATGGTGCAATTTACCTGTGTTTCATGAACAACACAACATTTTAGCCACCAAGTCAACTCCTGAGTAATCAAAAAGTTCAGATTCCATCTTAACGATAATGTTAGGCCTTGTAGAGAAGAATATGGGTGAAATGAAGCTCAGGATACAACAAAAAATGCCAGCTTGGTAGTTTCACTTTCATAGCTCGTAGTCTAAAGTAGCTCATAGACTAGAAGTAAGTAAACTATTTATATTATTTTCATACTCTAAGTTCCTTGTTACTACCAGAATTACTTAAATTTACAGTTCTACATAGAGCGCTGGTCCCCAAGCCATGGCCCAACAGCTCATTAAAACACCTCTCTGCATAACAATATCAATAACATTAGCAGATAGGGTTTGTTTTCAGTTAGAAGACTGATTGTAAA
Organism: Pampusana beccarii; assembly: GCA_013399365.1. Taxonomy (NCBI): domain Eukaryota; kingdom Metazoa; phylum Chordata; class Aves; order Columbiformes; family Columbidae; genus Pampusana; species Pampusana beccarii. Next base: position 15,884 of record VWYH01007443.1, on the reverse strand, counting down.
GTCATGGCAGCCCATGGTTCATTTTATGAAATTGTATGAGTCAGTGATCTGAAATGCTTGATTTAATTTAAATATTATTGAATATACACTATGGAGTATATGTCTCATCTGATTTTTGTGCAATTAACTGAGTACACGAAGTATCAACTTCTTGTTCTCCATGTGTTAGGAATACTACTCTTTGTATATTGTACAATGAGATTAGAATTGCCTCCTGACCCTCCTAGTTTAGTGCTTTAATCTGATTAACTATATAGCAAAATGCAGCCTGTACATTGGTGTAATGTTTCCTTCCAAATAAAAGTGATCACAGGTATCACTCCTACCAAAAAAATCCCCCAAAACCAAACAGCTGCCAAGAAAAACAAACAAAAAACCCCAAACCTATGTTTGACTTTATTAATATTCAGACTTCCCTGTGGACTTTAGTTTGGGATGTGTGGAACATCTTTTGAGAAAGCAAGATTTGCTGCTTCATTCCCACAAACTCATTCTGATGAGAGCTTTCAGGGCTAACAAAAGTAGACATATTACAAAGGAAGTTAGAAAAAAAGAGTATGGAATTGAAAACAAAACTCACAGATGGTCTAATTGTTCTTAGAATAATAATACAAGATCATTCTGAAGTTTGGCAATAGGAAATCAATGAAGTCGCACTAGAAAAATATGACCCATAAGATACTAAGGTTTTCTAACACCGATAAAAAGACATTATCTGAAAGTAGACTTGATCCTTTTAGAGGATCCTTTCAGATCCACCGATCCTTTTAGAGAAGTGTAAAATCATTGTATTGGTTATGCTTGATTTTTGAGGAATATAGCCTTAACATGAAAAAGGTGTGTAAAAGATTATTCAAGGAAATCATACTGGGCTTATGCCCAGCAGTTGGTGTCTTTTTCACTCTTTAAAAAAGAAAAAAGTATTCTGAGTAGTCTCAACATTTTCTGTTTCATAAATGAACCATAACAGAAAGCAATTAAAAATCCTGAGTGCTAGAAAAGTTATAATCTTTAAATGTGCACTTTATTATTGCTAAAGACATGGGCCATGCAACTTATTGTTTTAGATATGTAATACCGTTGTTTTGCAGATGCAGCTTCATCTTTATTTAGATATATTTTGTCATATTTGCTATGAACATGCACATTTCCTATAACTGAGATTTTTGCTTTCAATCTCTATGAAAAAATAATTTATATCCTTTTATTTTCTTGTGTCTGTCATGCTTCTTCTTCAGAGGTGTCTCTGAACTTAACATTTACGTTGTTATAGTGTCTAAGGAGTTAAACTTTCTCAATAACATGTATGATGACAAATTACAGTTGCTAAAGTACTCCTCCCAGTAGAGAATGCAGATCCTTTAGTTTAGAACTGCCAGGAAGTCTTTACATGTAAATAATGCCACATGTAGTAATTCTGTTTTACCCAGACACTGTTAAAAACACAGGACGAATTAATTGGTGGGATGCAAATATAGTTTTTATGGAATATGTATACATTCATATGCCTCGTGTACAGTACCAGTTCTAACTTGTACCTCTGGTGGAAGACACTGTAATATCCATTGAAGAATGAAGGGCTCTTGGTCCTTCAGACCGACTTCCTTTTCCTGTGGCACTTAACCCTACAAATTCAGTGTTCAAACACAACAGATTTGAGTCTAAAAATAAGATTCTAAATTAATAAATATTTTAAAGTAGTGCCCCATTGTCATAAAAAGTCAATTATTTGTGATCATGTGAATAAGATAAAGAATATTTTCTGGCATAAGCTAATACCTATCTTGGATAAAAAAAACCCCTACTTCCTGACAGCTTTAATGCTCACATATCTCGCAGACTATGCTGGGTCACACCCCTGCTCCCCAAACTGGGTTGAGAACATGCAGCTTGGATCATAGTTCTACCCTTCTTGGGTCTCAACAAACTCGTGCCCACACAACACACTGTTAAGTTTGAACTTAAATTGTGCTCAGGCAAAGAGCCAGTGAAGTACCACTTCACAAATCTAACTCTGTAGGCCAGATCACTGTGAAAAAATCTGGGAGTGACTCCAGCTAATCCTATACAGTCTCTACTTCCCTTCTGACTCTCAGGTGAAGACTCCATTCTCATTCTCCTCTTTCATCTGCCAGCATCTTTATCTGCAGCTTCTCCAGCCTGCTTCTGATCTCCTCACTCCAGCTCCGTGCATGTTGTGGAGCCTTACTCCAATGCCATTCATCTGGAGACCTCAAATCTGTCACTCTAGATTTGAGTGGACACGTCTCAGTATACCTAGTGGAGGCAGTTGAAGGTCCTCTGTTATATCCTTACAAAAACACCCCAAAAAATGTATCTCCATTGTGAAAAAGCCTCCTTTTCAGTTTCCTCAGAACAAGAAAGAAGATGACGTTGGAAGCCAGTAGAGACAAATTCAAACATGTATTATTTGGTCTGGACGGGTAAACTTCGCTTGTCACCAGGAGTGGATGTTTGATCCTGACAATCCTGGATATTTATGCTAAACAGAGGCAGGAAGTAATTTTCTCATGCATCTCATTTATTGATTACTCATCCCTGTAACGGATCCTGGCTAGTGCCCAGGCAAAGTACAACCAGTCCTGGAGTACAGGCTAATTATGAACATTAGGTAGAACAGATGATGTGTAAGTGTCTGATGCCTGCGACAGCAGAAAGCAGGTCCTGAAATGTTCTCAAAGTACATTGAATCAGATCATTTTACACAGGACTAAATTGGTATCCTGTCCCCGTGCCAGTCAGTGGATTCCTGGCACTGTTGAGTGCTAGTTAGTGTCAGCTTGCTGCTGTGCAGGACCCCATGCCGCAGTTTCTCATCAGGAGGTGCTCAGAGCCAGGAGCCCCCGTGGTTTTGTGCAGAGTTAAAATAATTGCCCATTCATTAGTAATGTGGGATGCTGTTTTTTCCACTCATTCATGGCAATGAAAAACTTTGAACTGGTTTTGGCTGTAACTATTCTGATTTAAAAACCAAATTATTTCTACTATACAGTTAAATAGCAGCTTTTTAAATAGAATGACTGCAGATTACAGATGATAGTTTGTATGTAGGATTTACAAGCATTTGGATAGCCCATTTAAAATTCTATTGTATTAAAAGACTCACAAGCAGACACAAATTGTTTCTACTGCAAACTAAATTAGCATATGACTTCTTGAATTGGTTTGTGATTTTTTTTTTTCAAGTATCACATTTGCTCTGCTTATTCTAATAAGATTAGATTTCAGACATTTCTAGTGTTGTTTTATCTCCACCTTTGAAAAATTGATGTTCAAACTTCTAGTGGCTGGCCTGGAACCCAAATCATACATTTCTGCTTTGAAAAAGAAGAAATTAACAAAGATTATAAAAGGAACATAAACAAAAAAGTGTTTTAAAGTCCACTTTTGTGCTCTTATTCTTGCTATTGATGTATCACAACTTTAATACAATGAAGTATTTTAAATGGAACGTAAAAAGCATGAAACCATGTCTGAGATTCTGGGTATGGAACTACGTATGAAAAGACTTCACAAGACACAAACTATGCTGTGAAAAATTTAAGAATTTCTAATACAGGGAGGTGATAAGTTCATATTTAACATGATGTCTAGGGTTTATAGTGTTTGGAGTAGTTTTCCAAAATACCTCCTCTCAAATTATAGGGAAGCTAGTTTACAATAACGATTATGTTTGATGCTGTAATCACTCTATGCTTGTTACTTGCATTTGAAAGGGTTACAGAACAGGGTTTATGGGGATTTACTTAGTCTATTTTATTGAGAACAGTACAGTATTTTACTCAGGTGGAAATAAATTAATTCCATGTTGGATAAGAAGATACAATTGTGTAAACATTTCTTATATATCTGGTTTATTTCTGAAGTAGTTAAACATTTGTGGTAATCTTCTGTTAATTTCCTCACATCAGTAATGGAGATCCAAACTAAAACATCCAAAATTTTTACCTTTCTAATATTTTGTCATTATAAAGCAAATAATGAAGATGCAATCTCAGAGACTGGGAATTCTTGCTCTTATTTTATTTTCCTTTTAAGTGAAGCTGTATCCAGAGTTTTCCTGATGTAAAGACATAGAAAAACATACAAAGAAAACATAACTTGTGCATTTTCTCAATTATTTGGGAAGATTATGGTTTATGTAAAACTTAATAGTTTTTTGAGAGGTACTTTATACAGATGAGATGCACCTATGCTCTTCAGTCAACATGTATTTCCTGTGCTTGTGTTGGCCCACCAAAATTACATATGGGTAGATAATCCTATGATACTAACTCATATAATAGAAAATTCCTTATTGTACGCCACAGCAGTGTAGAATAGGAAGCAAGTTTTCGATTTGGACTGTGGACATGCATTAGGTAGAATAGGGAAGAAGGAAAAGAAGATGTGATGGACTTCATTTCCAGGTATAATAAGGACCTTCAAAGTACAGTGCAAACACACACTACTGTTTTACATAAGTAAAACTGATGTTTTTGTGGGGGATCAAGCTTTTATACACAAAGATTATTTAGAAATCTCTAATTCTGAAAAACAGTATTCACAGAAAATGTTTGTATTCCCTATTTAAACTACAGGCTAGACCTTTCCATAGTGTGCAGACACGACAACAAAATCAACATTTGCTCTATGGAAAGTGTAAGTCTGTGATGAGTTGAAAATGAAACAGATGAAAATATCAGTCAGTCAAGCATTGAAGCCTTTTCAGTTTACTTCAGCTACTAGACGCATGTTCAGTTGCATTCTGTAAGCTATTAAAACTAACAAAAGACAATAATGAAGGATGTTTTCTAATAAAACTGAAATAAGAAACCTGTGTGGCTGTGATTTGTACATTAATATAATTGTTGTACCAAGAATTGCTGCTTCTATTTTTGTGGACCTGAATGTTTATAAGGCACATCTTTAAGATAAAAATGTTGCATCCTAATCAGAGAATTTTTTTTTTTCTTAGAAAACAATAGACTTCTATTAAGAAACCTTGTTTAAAAGCATGTGGTGGAATTTTTGTACATAAAAGGTATATTGCGGATAGCAACAGCACCAAAATTTAACACTAAAGTATCTTAACAATAGATAAAAACTCTTTTGTAACAACTAACTATTCACATATTATACTGAAATAGAAATGCAGATGGTTCTCCCCTCTATCTTCAAAAAAGACAGAACAATTTGCCTCACATATGCAGGAAATATTAACAGCTATGCATCATTAAATAGTTAACAGGTGAAAATTTGTTTTTCCATTCATACTTTGCACTCTACAGATCACTATTACTTTTTTTTTCTAACTTTGAAAAGAAAAAAACAAAACACTTCCTTTCTGTCCTTTTGCTAGACCAATTAAAAGTACTTTTTCATGAAAAATTTTGCTTCTACCTGTGTGTTTCTGCTCTGACGTGTTCTGTTCTTTGGCTTTTACCTGTTCTTTTATTCTGATCTCCGCACTGCTAAGTATCTGTAAATTTCATCTCTGAGAATCAGTTATACCTTCACATAAAAATTACACCAAAATTCAGATTATATTGTTCTTTGTTTACATGAGTGGGTAGTTGTATAGGGCTCTGAAAATTACATTTCAAAATCTAAATAAAATTTAAATTCTTATAGTAATAATGCCCTCTAGTTATTCTGCATGAACTATCTGTAACTGAACACTATACGGTTTCAATCTTAATTCTACTTCCCTCAGTTATAAAATTTCATATTGCTTATGAGAATGTAATTTACATAATAAATGCACGAAGGGAATGTAAGTAACAAAAATGTGTATACCTGAATGCTTCTAATTCCCTAATGCTTGTCAAAATGAAAATTAATATTGAAGTAATAGCTTCCAGTCATCATATGCTGACTAATGCATATGATATTCAAGGAGTTAAAACTTTATTTTTTCATGTCGCCGAAAGAGAGCAAGAATAATAAAGTTCCTTTAAAAAATATCATAATGTAGCAAGATTGCCTGCTGGCATTCTGGGCATGGATTTCTTTTTCTTTAATGGAACAACTTTGTTAATAGTAGAAAACCAAGTAAAGCAGTCTGTAACACTTCAGTATTCAGACCTATGCAGTTTCAGCCATGTTTTAATAAAAAAATGAAAAAAAACCCACTTATTGTATTTTTATTTCAAAGTGAATTGCTTTGCTGTAGCCTTCGTTTGACCATTTCAGTAACAACTTTCAATTCCTCTCTTCAATTTCTCCTTTCTTATTCTACACTAGGTGGCTTTACTTACAACCTCTCTGAGGGAAGCAGTGAATTAGTCTAATACAAACTGAAAGACCATAAAGAAAAGATGCAGCTGGGAGTTTAGTCGCAATGTGGAAAGGAGTGATATTATAAGACATCTCGTTTTTATCTCTACAAATAGAAGGATGATCTTGTAATTTAGGGCGTGAGTTAAAAATGGAAGTAACTGCTGAAAATAAACCAAAAAATATTTATGGGTGGACATACAAACACTCCACGCACAGAGAAACGCTGAACATGTTCAGTTGTGCATGTCCAACCAAACATTTAATGTGGTTTTGAACCACAAAATCAACTTGCATAATATGTCAGCCTAACTGCATTTGATTGTAGATCTACATGTGACAATAAATAGCAGAATCACACTGAAAGACAGAAAGCTAATGGCTTCCATTACTATGTATGTGATGCAATTACCCAATGAGAGGAGTGATGCTGTGCAGAGGAGCAGTATGTTCATCGACAACAGTTTCTTTTGAAGAGACTGTGAAAATAACTCTGCATTTTTCACAGTAATCCATTGCTAGAATTCTTCCTCTCTGCTTTTGGAGAAGAAAAATAGTTGGGTTTTTTTTTTGTTTGGTTGTTGTGTTTTTTGTTTGTTTTTTGGTTTTTTTTTGTTTTTTTTTGTGTTTTTTTTTTTTTTTTTTTAAGTTGGAGAGAAGGAAGATATCTGGTTTACTCTTAATCACACTTCAAAATTTCTAGCTGCTTCAGTTATAAAATATTAATTCTTATACACACTCAGATTGTCCCACGATATAGGAAAGCCAAGTCTGTATTTTGGTTACCTCCTGGAGGCAGGCATTAATGCTAATACCTGGTAACAAGAGAGTGTAATAGTATCTTCCACATCCTGAAACAAAGTAGTCTACATTGGTGTGATATTCTTTCTTTTAAAGATTTCTTAAGAAAAGTTAAAGAAGGAACAATATTTGCCATTTAATTATATCTTATTAGGATATGTAAACTCAGATACTGTCAGGTTGCAAAACGACTTAGTGTCCTACTCCATGGCAGCATGGTCCTTCATGGTGAGTCATGTTCCAAGGAAGACATGGGTGGGACCACAACATCAGACTCCCTGATGAAAAATAGCTCTTCTGTTTGCCAATTTACAAATGTGCAAAGGTCATAGATCCACTTGGTCTTTCAATGGAACAAGTACTGTGCTAAGTCCAGTGAGAGTTCAAAGCAGCCAAAAGGTGCAGAAATTTGCTATCCAGTCCCACTACTCTATCAGACACATAGTAGAGCACAGCAGAGAAAGAACAAGTGATATCCTAGCTCTGTCTATTAGCTGAACTAACACAGTGAGGGCAATTACTAGATTTTAGTACAAGAAATGTCCCAGATTAAGGAAAAAGCAGAGAATGAAAGTGAGTTCACACTTGTGAGACTGTGTGTCAGATACTGGTACTCTTGGAGTGCTCCTGTGCAAGAAGGGCACTGACTGAGTAGAGCCCAGCAGAGCATCACCAAACTGGTCAGAGAGCTGGAGCACATGATGTACAAGGAGTGTCTGAAAGGCGCACCTAATTACTGTGAGGATGGAAAAGCTAAGGACAGGGGTGTGTTATCTTCCCACGGTCTACAGCTTCCTAATGAGCAGTTATACAGAAGACAAAAGCCAGACTCTTCTGGGAGGTGCATAGCTGAAGGACAAGAGGCAACTGACACAAATTGTAGTAAAGGAAAATCTAACTAAACATTTTAGGGGGAGACTTGAGGAGAGGGTGGTTAAGAACAGGAACATATTGCCAGCAGAGATGGTGGAATTTCCTTTCCTGGAGATGTTAATGTCTCAGCTGGGCAAGGTGATGAGCAACCTGCTCTGATGTGGCAGCTAGTCTTGTTCCGACGTGAGGGTTGGGCCAGATGATTTCAGAGATCACTTTCAACCTGAGCAATTCTCTGACTATACTGTAGACAAAATTTTGACGGCATTAAAATAATGAAATCCTCCAGATGGTCATTTTAAGTAATATCTGCAGTTTGTCCTTGATATCTGATGCATAATTCTTTTTACTTGATACAGAAAACCATGTTTGTATTTTCTACAGAAAGTGGTTTTGGATGCTTTGCCTTGGGTGGAAATTATATCTTCAAAGAAAGCAGCAACTGCTAACCACGTTCCATTCCCCTTCATTGTTTTTACATCAGCCTCCTGATGCTGGCATTTTCTGATGCTGTGCATCAATAATTCTTGTTTCATTTTAAAATGCTAATTAGAAAAAGCAAGCTTTCCTGTTGTGTATTTTGCAGGTAAATGTATTTTAATTATGTGGAAAGAAAATGGTAATTGCCAGGAATAAATGTACTGTGCTAGTTCTGAGGCAGTCTGGCCTTTCAGGCAGATGAATGAAGCATATAGAAATACACTGGCTTTCAGAAACTTAAATAAGAAGCTTTTGCCTGTATTCATGTTACGTCATAACTGAAAGTAAATATATATATATATACACACATTTTAGCTGCAATTTATATGTGAAAACAATCAACACAGAAAGTTTTGATGTTAGGTGCCAAATATCCTACAGAAATATCTAGTTCATGAATTTTCCACCATTTTCACTTCAAAGCAACGAAATCATTGAGAGAATCATAGGATTTGGATGCTACTACAAAAAAAGAATGCTTTGAAGGCCCACTGGAACAGTATAGACAAAGGCTAGAAAGCTGATTTAAACTTAATTTGGTTTTGGTTATAAATTGTCATTGTATCACAATGAATGTGTATTCAGACAAGGACAGTAGTAATGATTTTTACCCACTACTGCATAAGCAGCAATACAAGATTTCTTCTAAGTAATTATATGTGTATGTGTAAATCTGTCTGTGACTTTCATAAAATCTACTTGTGCATATAGCATAGCATAGCATAGAATATTTCAGTTGGAAGGGACCTGCAAATATCACCTAGTCAACTGCCTGACCACTTCCAAGCTCACCAACAGTTAAAGCGTGTTGTTAAGGGCATTGTCCACATGCCTCTTAAACACTGACAGGCAGGGTGCATTGACCACCTCTCTAGGAAGCCTGTTCCAGTGTTTGCCCACTCTTTCGTTAAACATTTCCTAATGTCCAGTCTAAGCCTCCCTAGTTCAACTTCAAACCATTCCCACATGTCCTGTCACTGGGTACCAGGGAGAAGAGTTCGCACCTTCCTCCCCACATCCCCTCCTGGGGAAGCTGTAGAGAGCAACGAGTACATCCCTCAGCCTCCTTTTCTGCAAACTAGACAAATCCAGAGCCTTCAGCCACTCCTCACAGGACATGCCTTCCAGCCCTTCCAGCAGCTTTGTTGCCCTCCTCCGGATGCATTCAAGGACCTTCACATTCTTTTTAGATTGTGTGACCCAGAACTGCAGATGACACTCAAGGTGTGGCCACATCAGTGCTAAGACGACTTTATGCTGAGAACCTGTACTACAGCCAAAGAAAATGTGTAAGAAATGTGACTCAAGATGCATAAGTTTATTTTCCATCACAGCAACTAGCACTAATACACCATGAAAACAAACAAAACAAACAAAAAAAGATTTTGAAAATGCCTGTTTTCCTTATGATTTTTTTTGTGCTTAAGAAAAGCTCTCTTAATCACTGAGGTTTTTACAAATTGATGTTTTTTTCTTTGGGGAAAAAAAAAGTGCAGGCATTTGCCATTTCCAAAAGACTGTAGTTTTTCTATCTTTTCCTGGTTTGGTTTGGTTTGGTTTGACTTTTTTTAAACTTCTGTTTGCATTTTTTCTTTTTTCTTTTACATTTTTGAATAGAGGTATTACTGCCATCAGTAACTCCAGTGCAAACTCTATTTGGATTACATTAACATAATATGGTAACCAAGAGGAGAATTTGGTGTGAAGCCTCCCAACAGCAAGTATATCCTATGACTCTGTTTCTATCTGTTCACTGGGTGATATAAAATAGAAACTCACAGTAGGTCCACATAATTTTTTATCAGTACGTTCTTCTTTTAGGATTTTGCACAGAACACTTATATTAGAGGTAGGTCGACCATGAACCATGAAAACAATTGAGGCTTGTCTACTGAATACAGGAGTGTAATTAGACATGAGCTGAGAGGACAAGCTGAAGATTCACAGAACAATGAAGAATGGACACAGTGACCACAATAGTGAACTCTCTGGAAAGAAAAGCCCATCTGCGTGTTTTGTTGTTGTTTTGTTTTGTTCTTTTTTGTGTTTGTTTTAACAGAAATCAGAGGACAATAGCAAATGCCAAAATATGCTGTAGCAATGGATGTTTTAAAATTTACTCAGATGAAGATGTTCAGGTGAATGCCAGTGAGAGAGTGCAGAAGGAAAGAGAAAAACAGAAGCAGGAGAAAACTGTGAGAACTAGGTCAAAGTGAGTCAGTGAGTTAGATGTTGCCTAGGGATTTTGAGTATTTTTGGAATTATTGGTTTGTGTCCTGTAAGTTACATCCAGTAGGAAGATAAGGTGTATGCAAAACCATGTAACCATACAAGGCAGTTGCTGCAAATACAGAAAAAGTTTCATTTCTACTTTTTCCAGTTGTTCAGGCTCATAGTAGATGTTCCTTGTAAATGCTGACAGCAGGTACTGTATTAGGAATTATGAGTGTCTTCATATAAAATCTCATCTTACCTGGAAGTTTCATTGGAAGCTTAAGGCATTTAGAAGAATTTTCAGTCATCAAGTAAATATTTTGATAATTTGCCTGAACATGCAAATAGTTATTATAGTAACATTACTTTCTTGACAAGATAGAAAGAAAGAAGTTTTTGAATAACGGCCACCTCATCAGTGATCTAAAGTTTGCTTTGTACGTACAAATTCAAATCTTACATTGCATCTCTGTAATAGTCTCTTTTTCAGCTTCCTCTGCTCTTTTTATTGTGAATGCCATGGAAGCATCCCCCAAAAATCAATTTATACCCTAGTTGAACCTGAGCTGTGGTCATTTGTGGTAGCGGTCTAGAAACTTCCTTCAGTGTTTCATTGGTCAAGGGCCCTGTCTGTCAAACAAGGGGCAAGTTGTCCATTCAGTCTAGAGTTTCTGGTGCTTTGGTGGTGGGACGGGGAGGTGTGCCTGCCACGGTGAGAAACATGTACACAAACCTTCTTTACTTGCACCTAAGCATAGCTGATGAAATTTCAAATTGCAAAAATAACTAAATTAAAAAGAAAGTGAAGTTCTATGAGTAGACAAAAAGAAAGATCTGTAACAGACTAGAGGATGAAACTATCAGATTTTTAATATAATTTTCATATTAATATTCTGTCAAAGTAAAGAAAGAATGAAAAAAAAATCACTGAATATGTTAAAGGAATACCTGACAGGCATTTTTTTCAAAGCAAAAACCCTTTTGTTTTTGTCATTTTTACCACGTCTCTTGCTTTAGTGATTTCACAGTAATGAGACTGCTGTGAACTTTGAATTTTTTTCTCTCTTTTCCTAATAGTGGCGTGAAAAAGCGTCAGGGATAATGGATTGCCAGGGCATTAGTAGCGCTACATTTGTCTTATGTTTAGGTGGATGATAAATGGTTGCATCACATTAGTTTAACGTTTTATATAATTTTTCTTGATCTGTGCATAATTGGCTTACTACCTCAGAAGCTAGTCATAATAAACTAATTGATCAGTTTCCCCCCTTCCCAGACCTACATTGGGTTCAAATGGTTTGTTGCTGGAATCTGTTTGGAATTACTAACCCAAGAAAGAAAAAAGAAAGGGTGTACATATTGTTTCTTTAAGACCAGGGTTTAATTTTACTGAAAAATTCTGATACTGGCAAATAAGAGGCTTAGTTCCCATCACCAAGACAGGATTGAAAAAAAAAANAAAAAAAAAAAAAAAAAAAGCCAAGTCACTTGTCTGTATCTGCAAAATATAGTGGGAATCTTTCTTAGAACAAGCTACATATTCTTGGGGCATGAAAGAGAAGAGATGCTTGTAGTTTCTTTCCTTAGGGCCTGATTATTTAATGCATAGCGTGGTCCTGTTGTAGTTGTCTGTTTCACCAGCTGTTCTTCTGAGTAGCTTGTCTTACCAAGGAGCTGTTGGTGAAAGTATTCCTCTCACGCTAACTGAAATATCTTACCTCTAAAGTATAAGACTGTAAAACAGATACCACTAAGAAGATAAGTAATATTCTAACTCAGAGACTTTATCTTATAAAACTTGGTAACAATTGCTTACATAAATAATAAGTAGCATGATAATGAAGTATATGTTTTAACACTAAGTACAGAAATAGGGACAATAGGGAAATAGGGAAATTGAGGAAGGTTCTTAGTATGAATTCACTTAGTCTCATAAACGTGACATGTACCTCTAAGAGCAGAATTGCAGCTGCTGTTGTTGAAGACTGGTGACTGCTGCGGTGGAAGTTTTCTGAGAGACTGGGACAACAGGTAGCTCCGAAAACTTCAAATATACACTTGCTTCTCATCAGCTACTAGACAATCTATCTGCTAACAATTAAAATTCAATTATTAAACAAACACACCAGTCAAGCCTTAGATTATGATACTTCCAGTCTTACACCATGCGATTGCTTCGGACAGCCACAGTGTGGGAGCCTCTTAGTCTCCAGGTTAAGATGTAGGCTTGAGAGCTCTTCAACAAGAGGGCCCAAGACCAAACTGAAAATCTTTCTTCACTGTGTTGCACTGTGTTGGAGATGGTGTCTATATATAGTGTTTCTGTGGAGGAAGAGTAGTATGATCCAAAGGTGCTGATCTTTTCACAGGTTAGACCACCTTATCAGTTCTGGTCTGTTCTTGCCCCTCCATGTGGTTATTACCACTTTGCAGATCAGGTACCCGACTGCACATTGGGTCATCTGATTCCTCCAAGTAGTTGCAGACTGTTATCTTAGTTTTATTGGTTTTATATAATTATGCCAAAAATATATATAATAAAAAAAAATTCACTTCTTACCTGAAATTGGGTAGCCTTGTGGTATGTATTGTTTGTGTACAAAGCAAATTGAATGATTTGTGTTTCTCCTTCAAATCAAGCAAGTTTGTAGTAACTTGGATGCAAGGCAAGCAGGATACGTTTCTCAAATAAGTTTCTCATAAAGGCCTACCATTTTTTATTTTGAGACAAACTTGACACCTTCCCATTTCCACTATCAACAGAAGCTCTTTGTGGGTAGAGCATTCACTTTAAATGAACAAAGAATTGCTTCAGGTAGTGAACTTCAAAAGCACTAAATGTATCATGATGAGAAGGAGTAGAGGATTTTGAGAACAGACTGTTTCATTTAACAGACTTCTTACCCAAACAAAAAGTTATTTATGTCCGGAGCTAAACCAGCTTCTTCTGTTTAAAAATAATTGAGTATGTGATCATTAGAAAACTTCTCCATGTATTGGTGAATACACCATTTCAAATATTTTGTAGTTTCTATTCCTTCTCAGACTCTGTCTTACATCATGTACACATCACCATAAAGGAAATTATACTGGCAGGACAATGACAGTTCTTTGACCTTATGTAGCAATCTTTATGCAATTCTGCTGCTTACTACACTCTTTAGTAGGTGACTTAAAAAATATTCAACATAACTACCATAAATGTGAAATTGGAGACATCAATTCCTCCATTCCTCTCAAAGGAAATAACCTTGCTTCAGCTTTGTTTTACAGTGTAGCACCTAGTGTTTAAGGTAAACCATTCCACACAAGAATAGCCATTTAGTTCTGTGCTGGCAAGACAATTACGTGCAGACAGATGGTGAATGTCATGTGCATTTATTTCATGCAAGCGCACAGATCTGAGGGTGCTACATGCCCCAGGTTTTTTTGGTCTCTTCCTTTTGTGGGATTTCTGTGAGGGGTAGGGTAGGGAGGAGAAACATTTACCCATTTTGGGGAGGCATTTCGGTAGCTTGGTTAGAACAGTGACTCTGATCAGGCTGACTGGTATCTTGCTGGCTGCACAAGAAGTGCTACTGTGCAGCTAGCCTGCCATGCACAACAATGTTCTGCACAGGGGCACCAAGGCTCAATGCAGCCGTATCACATGAAGAGCACCAAGCACGTCCTATACAAGTCCATTCTGCCTTTCTGAAGAGAAAGGGGGGATCCTTGTGTGAGTCTCAGGATGGTTAGGATTTAAATCAGAGTCTAATACAGTTGGCCAGTAATTTGATCCAGAAAATAAAAAGAAACAGAAAAAAAAGGGACACCAATTTTGAATGGCACCTGGGTACCACCATCAGTGCAATGCAATTGTGTGACATTTGTGGAACTATTAAACAGATGGGTTGCATACAGATTGTTGCAATCACTTTGAAAAGAAGCAACATAATAAGACAAATTCAGTGTGTAACTATAATAGTAAACATTTGCATAATGATTCATTTATTAGGCACTTTTTGAAAAGTATGCAAAGCATGAAGAATATTTTATGCACTAAAATAGCATGATACAAATAGATGTTTTGGAAAGCATTTAGTACTTAAAATAAATGTGCATATTTTTCATCTTCTTAATTCCTATTTTTCTGTTCAAAGTTAATTACTCACAATAATGAGAGCTGATCAAATCATTAAAGTTGAGTTTTAGTCAAAAACATCTTGGAGCTTAGAAATTGAGAAAATAGATTGATTGCAGATTCATTTGTGGAAGTCCAGTTTTCAGTTAAAACAGCCCAAGACCTTATTGAAATTCAGTTGAACTAACCATAACATAGAAGAAAATCTTAAAAGCGTTAGAGATAGTAGCATTATATGTATTTGCTGACTATTACAAGCCAACAAAATAGCTAAGTCTTCTATTTTCTCAATATTCAAGTTGTTTAAAACTTAGCATCTTCACTACGCTTTGGAACCTGAATATGCTTCATTCAAGAAAAAAAAAAAAATTCTAAAGTTTCAACATATCCCAGAGATAAATATGGTCAGATAAAAATTCTAATTAATCTTTCCTGGTTTTAAGACATTTATGAGGTAATATATTTTGGAAATTAATTAATATAAGTTATTTCCTGTAATACTTTCTGCTTTGCTTACCTGAGTGTTTTCATCAATTTTAATGAAGAAACTCACTTTTGGATGAAGTTAAAGCAAATCTATAGTGAAAAATGATATTTTTCATACTGTTGAGGTTAGGCAGTAAAATTGTCAGTGCATTATATTACAGAGTTAAAGTAAACCAGAAAGCATTGTCAAAACTCTTGGATGCTCCCTAATATATATGGATTCAATTTAAAAAATGATACTGACATAAAAGCCTTTAAAAAAAGCAAAGAAAATAAAAAGAATCAATACTGATAAAGAATGTTTTATCAGTATAGTTTATAAATACATTATATACATTTTATCAGTATAGTTTATAAATACATTAGCAACAAGAGAAGGGCTAAGGAGACTCTCCATTCCCTGATGGATGCAAAGTGAAACATAGTGACAGAAGACGAGGGAAAGGGGGAGGAACTAAATGCCTTCTTCGCCTCAGTCTT
>VWYH01007442.1:1165-21135 GCA_013399365.1 Pampusana beccarii | reverse complement strand
AGACCCTTCACCACCTTTGTTGACCTTTTCTGAACCTTCTCCAGTACCTCAATGTCTTTCTTATGATGAGGGGCCCAAATCTGAACACAGTATTCGAGATGCGGCCTTGCCAGTGCCAAGTACAGGGGGAGGATCACTTCCCTAGTCCTGCTGGCCACACTGTTTCTGATACAAGCCAGGATGCTGTTGACCTTCTTGGCCACCTGGGCACACTGCTGGCTCATATCCAGCTGAATGCTGACCAACACCCCCAGGTCCTTTTCTGCTAGGTAGCTTTCCAGCCACTCTTCCCTGAGCCTGTATCATTGCATGGGGTTGTTGTGACCCAAGTGCAGGACCTGGCACTTGGCCTTGTTGAACCTCATACAATTTGCCTCAGCCCATTGATCCAGCTGGTCCAGATCCCTCTGTAGAGCCTTCCTATCCTTGAGCAGATCAACACTCCTACCCAACTTGGTATCATATGCAACTTACTGAGGGTGCACTCGATCCCCTTATCTAGATCATTGATATAGATATGAAAGAGAAGTGGCCTGAATACTGAGCCTTGGTCACCACTCGTGACCAGCCACCAGCTGGATTTGACTCCATTTACCACAACTCTTTAGACCTGGCCATCCGACCATTTTTTTTACCCAGCAAAGCATACACCTGTACAAGCCATGAGCAGCCAGTTTCTCCAGGATAATGCTGTGGGAAACAGTGTCAAAGGTACTGAAATCTAGGTAGACAACTTCCATAGCCTTTCCCTCATCCACTAAGCAGGAGATCAGGTTAGTCAAGGTTATTCTGTACACTTACCTTATGATTTCTTATTCTTTGAGGAAGATATTCAGGAAATGTGGACCATCCTTTGCATAAATCTTTGTGACTGTACTACAGCTCTGTTCCTACTTCTTTTTGATCACAGCTCCTAAACATAAAGGAGAAATTAACTGGAGCTGGGTGGAGTGGAAAATTAAGACTTTAGATCCTAATACGTTTTGAAGGGATTTCTGATCAATGTAGTGAAAGTCTTTGTGCTCTTCTCCCTTGAGGGAATCATGGCTCAGTTTCTTGAACTCAGATGTTGCAATCTAGAGAAGCCTAAGATTATTTTTCCAGTAATTTAACCTTTACTCACATATTTTCTTGAGTTCTATAAAAGGTAACATTCAAATGTAGTTCTGCTATCAGAGGGAAGTTGTTCTTTTGTCTTAAATTTGTGTTGTCTGTCTATTATTGTAATGAATGTTTTGTAGCTCCAGAAATACTACGTATGTATAAAGTGGTCCCAGCTCTACTAGAGGGACACACATCTTCAGTTATGTGTCTAATCCTCTTCTTCTCCCAAACAAAACTTATTCTGCAGTGTATCTATGACTTGTTTATTCTTTAATGGTACGGATTTTTTTTACTAATGGAATAAACTGTCTTTGACCTATAAGCCCGTGGTCATTACTCATTTAAAATGAGAGACAAAGAATGAAAAATGGGTTCTTTTAAACTGTTCTTTGGGGTGCTTTCAAATTATAATCTCAGGGACTTTTATGAAGCTGGACAGTGAAGAAACACTCAAGATACCAGAAGAAGCTGTAGCTCTGCAATCATATTTGTATGTGGAGTTTTACATGTGTCTTTGGATTCAATATATGTAAAGTCTTGCAGAAGGCCAGTTCTGTCAAGCAAGTGAAAGGAGGATAATTAATAGGCCCCTAAGGGCAGCATTTTTCTCTCTAAATAATTCTCATAATAATTGTCATTAAAATAAGAATGATCCCTATAGGGTTGATTGATTCTTAAGAGTTATGCTGTCCTGAAAGCAAACAGCAAATAAACTTGAAACTGCAAAATTAGAAAAATCAAAAAGCCCCATTTTATCCTATTTTTTAATGAGAAAGTAAGGGGAAGAAAGTAAAGGACTCAGACTCCATATAATCTCATGCTTCCAGTGCTACAGAGTTTGCTGGTAATGTGTCAAGACCTAAAATGGAGCATCTAGCATTTTTAACATAAAATGGTGAAAGTGACTTAAGTATTTTTTTCCAGGTCTATTTGGCTGGGCAAAACTTCTGTCTTCAAATATGATACTGCAGAGGTCTATATATAAGCAAATGAGAATGATATTCTTTAATTATCATGGCCACAGTCAAGTACTACAGCTGTATTATGTTTTTGTTAGCCTGACTGAAGTTGTGGTGTTCTCTCAACTTGTATTTGCCATGAGAGACACCTTGCCTGCATTAGCATGGAGGACTGCAGCTCCACCGAACACTGAAGGTATGATCAAGCGCCTAGAGAGTTAAAAGAGGTAGCACCGAGGCATCAGCGATACCTGGTTCCAGGAGATCAAGGAGCTGGTCTGTGAGCTGAAGAGTGACAAGGGACTTGAGCAGTAGACATTTGCATGGTTCAAATGCCAGGAGACCAAGTTGGTTTTTAAAATGTTTTGAAACCCGGCCAGAAGTCTGTTACCAGAGTTTATCAGTATACCCATTCACTCCAGTATAAGGCATACAGCAATATGTTGGTTGTAGCAGAGAGAAACAAAAATTTGTCTTATGTACAGATAATCTTTTTTTGTTCTCTAGCAAATAAATGTCTCCAGGTTATTAATTATTTGTTTACTTAAAGTTGTTTGTAGCAAGTTTAATTTCTGAAATCTGGGAGTCTGGAACACTGAAATTTCCAATCTGAATGGGTCAAATGTGATTTATCGTGTGCTGTCTTTCAAATGTAACTCCATCCATTTTATCTTTTCTAACAAGATATACTGACCAGCAGGAGAAATGAATAGTTTGCCTATTTTAGCCACACACTGAACTACATTCTTCTCTGGTATAGGTCAGGTAATTGTACCATATACAGTACTTTAAGAAGATTCTATATATTAATGCGGCTGTAAAATGACTAATATTACGAGGATTGTGGGGTTTTTTTGTTGGCGAGTTGTGGATTTTTTTTGGTGTTTTTTGTTGTTTTTTGTTTGTTTGTTTTAGATTCATGCCATCACAGAAACTCACCTTAAAGTATTTTTCTAGCCTTCTCATCACTGTGATGAAAAGAACAGAATCGAAAAAGGGAGAACACTTTTTTTTAAAAAATATTGAAAATATTGACAGCCTCACGCTAATGTTTCATGCATAAAAATTCTTCCTTTGCTTCATTCACTTTATAGCAATATGTAGTTATGTTTTTATACTTCCTTATATTTCATAAAATCAAATGTACCATTTTCCCCAATACATTAGTAACAGATTGTTAATGAAATCTGGCATAACTTTTGGATGATTCTCAAGTGCACACTTCATGTTTGGAATTGTCTTTATAAATATTCAGTATAATATGTCTAGTTTCAAGCACTGTGACTTATGGAAGCATTAAACTAAATGTAACCTTTCATATTTTCATAAAAGACATTAAAATATGTTCAAGGACCAAGTATAGTTTGCATTGATTTAAGATAAATACATTACTCTAGCATTGCCCATGATATGGGGCATGAGCCTAGTCCAAAATCTAAGGCAGTCAATGAAATTATTTCCACTGACCACAGACATTGGCTCAGACCCAAAGTCAGCTAAAAATAATTCTTCCTAGATTTTGTAAAATGGTTTCTTCCATAGTGCTGTACTATATAGGGTATAGTTTTATTCTCTTGTGTTTCTAGAACATACATTTTGATGAACCTGTAGATTATTGAGGTTTTTAACTCTAAGGAAAATGATATTTGCTTGGCCTTTGTATTGTCATCTGTTTCCAGCGTGCTTTTCATTAGAAAACATGTTCCTGTTGGTAAAATTTGCAAGGGTACGTGTATGAGAGAGCATCTGCTCTCTTAAGGTTATCTGACCAAGGACCTTGTCAAATGGGATAACAAGGAAAAAGGGGGAAGCAATACATACAGAGGCACAAAGCTGACTGACAAACTTGTCATGGTTTAACCCAAGCTAGCAATCCAACCATGATAGCTGCTCACTCTTCCCCCCCCTCCCCCCAAATAGGGGAGAGAATTGAAAGGGAAGGGAGAAACTCATGGACTGAGATAAACATAGTTTAATAAAAAGCCAAAATAATACCAATATACCACTACTAATAATTATGTATATAAAATGGAAATAGAATATAAAATAAAAGATAGTCAATGCAATTCCTCACGAACTCCATTCACACTGAGCAGCCAGTCCTGGGAAGAGAGAACCCTCATCCCGAAAAGCTGATCCCAGGGGAAGAGAGAAAAAAAGCCAAAGAGGCAGAAAGGCCCAGAAGTCCACTGCAAAATGGCATGATGGCAAAAGGCTGAACTAAAAGAACTCCTGAACCGTAATTCCACCAAAATGGAGCAGAACTGGAACGGGTCTCCGTCTCTCTCCCTAGCTGGAAAAAAAACAGCTCTCATTAAATATGAAGCATGACACTAATGGCATGGAATATTCTTGTTGATCAGTCTGGATGTCAGTCAAGGTCTGCCCCATCTGTGCCCCCCTTCCTAGCTGCCTCACACCTCCAGGCAGAGAGCTCAGAAAGACTTTGGTCTCCTAGACAACAACTAAGATACCAGTAAGCTCTTACATTCTCTTTGTTCCAACTCAAAACACTGTAAAGTTACTCGAAGAAAAACATTAACTCTGTCCCAGGGTGTTATCTTCTTGTTATCAAACTAAATCCAAATGACCATGCTACCTGCGAAAAAGAAAAATTTCTAACTGCAAACCAGCACAAAATTTTAACAGAGACAATAACAAGAACCAAACCTGGTCAGTTACACTAATTGATAAGGGCATGAGGAGTGTGAGAATGTTTATTTCAGTAAGATTATTTGATTGAGGTCTTTGTCAAATGGGATGGTAAGGAAAAGGGAGAGACACAGACCTGACAGACAAACATAATGGGGACAATGTGGTGCCAGAACCTAGAGTGAACAAGGGTCTTGGATTTAGTACTTGGAGGGGTTATAGCTCTTAGGAGCATCATGATGCATCCTACAGATTTTGTGTCCTGAGTGCTAGTTACTTGGGGGGGGGCAGCATGGTGGCAGCAACTGGAGTCAAGCCAAGGGTGTAGGCACCCTGGCCTGTGGTCTCAATAACGGGAGTAGGGGTCTTAGTGCCAGTGGCTGGAGGGAGTAAGGTTTTCCAGCACCCAGGATGGGACCAGTGTATGTCCCAAATGCCAGCTACTGGGAGGGACTGGCACGAGTGAGGCAAGTGAGGGGCTCAGCACCAGTGGCTGTGAATCTGGAGAGTGTCATGCATGTGCCTTCACTAGTGACCTTCTATCTCTACCAGCCAAAGAAGAGGAAGGGGACTTGGCTGTCTAAGCTTATGTTTTATGTGAGTACTATATGTCAGTGCTGTTGAAGGCAGTGCCTTATCTGTGGTAGTCTGTGTAGCTGGCCGTATCAATGTCCTATGTGTATTTTTTTGTGTGTATGTATGTGTCTCAGGGCTACAAACTCAGCTTTACTACTGGTTGAACCTGCAAACTGTGTCCATTGGCCTGGGGCAGACACCCTCTGGTCTGGGGTCTAGCGACCAGATGGGACAAATCCCTGGGCCAAGAGGTACTGGTACAGCTGCTTATAAACTCTCTTAACAAAATTCTTTATATTTTTGAGAAGTTTGGGCATAAATAATAAATTTTATGATTGTAAGTTTGTACTTCACTGCTTTTTATGGAAGGCAATACATCAGGTTCTGCTGNAACTAAATCCAAATGACCATGCTACCTGCGAAAAAGAAAAATTTCTAACTGCAAACCAGCACAAAATTTTAACAGAGACAATAACAAGAACCAAACCTGGTCAGTTACACTAATTGATAAGGGCATGAGGAGTGTGAGAATGTTTATTTCAGTAAGATTATTTGATTGAGGTCTTTGTCAAATGGGATGGTAAGGAAAAGGGAGAGACACAGACCTGACAGACAAACATAATGGGGACAATGTGGTGCCAGAACCTAGAGTGAACAAGGGTCTTGGATTTAGTACTTGGAGGGGTTATAGCTCTTAGGAGCATCATGATGCATCCTACAGATTTTGTGTCCTGAGTGCTAGTTACTTGGGGGGGGGCAGCATGGTGGCAGCAACTGGAGTCAAGCCAAGGGTGTAGGCACCCTGGCCTGTGGTCTCAATAACGGGAGTAGGGGTCTTAGTGCCAGTGGCTGGAGGGAGTAAGGTTTTCCAGCACCCAGGATGGGACCAGTGTATGTCCCAAATGCCAGCTACTGGGAGGGACTGGCACGAGTGAGGCAAGTGAGGGGCTCAGCACCAGTGGCTGTGAATCTGGAGAGTGTCATGCATGTGCCTTCACTAGTGACCTTCTATCTCTACCAGCCAAAGAAGAGGAAGGGGACTTGGCTGTCTAAGCTTATGTTTTATGTGAGTACTATATGTCAGTGCTGTTGAAGGCAGTGCCTTATCTGTGGTAGTCTGTGTAGCTGGCCGTATCAATGTCCTATGTGTATTTTTTTGTGTGTATGTATGTGTCTCAGGGCTACAAACTCAGCTTTACTACTGGTTGAACCTGCAAACTGTGTCCATTGGCCTGGGGCAGACACCCTCTGGTCTGGGGTCTAGCGACCAGATGGGACAAATCCCTGGGCCAAGAGGTACTGGTACAGCTGCTTATAAACTCTCTTAACAAAATTCTTTATATTTTTGAGAAGTTTGGGCATAAATAATAAATTTTATGATTGTAAGTTTGTACTTCACTGCTTTTTATGGAAGGCAATACATCAGGTTCTGCTGTAGGGGAAAAAATAATTAAAAAATAATAATTCGCATGATGAAAAATTAAATTAGATCTGTGAGAGAAAAATACCTTCATACTGCTTAGTTTGTCACAAAGTCTTCTCTGAGAATTGAGCAGTATCCTTGCTGTGTAATTTCCCCTCCTCCGCTTCCCTCCCTTTTCCTCACATACAGGAGAAAAGAAAACCTTTATCTAGTTCCGCTATGTTATGTCATTCCAGGAGTGCAGCACAGGCTGGGATCTACCTGGCTGGGGAGCAGCTCTGTGGAAAGGGACCTGGGGGTCCTGGTGGACAACAAGCTCAATATGAGTGAACAGTGTGCTGCTGTGGCAAAGCAAGCCAACAGGATGCTGGGCTACATTAGCAAGGGTGTCACCAGAAAAGACAAAGAAGTCATTATCCCACTCTACTCAGAGCTAGTCAGGCCACACCTGGAATGCTGTGTTCAGTTTTGGTCCCAACTATCCAAAAAAGATGTGGACAGGCTGGAGAGGGTCCAGAGAAGGGCCACAAAGATGACTAGGAAGCCTGCCATACGAGGAAAGGCTGAGAGAACTGGGTTTGTTCAGCCTTGAGAAAAGGCTTAGGGGAGACCTTCTCACCATGCTCTAGTATGTAAAGGGTGGCTACAAAGATGAAATGGTCACGTTCAAAACACAAATATGGGTATTAAAGAAATCTTTTACATATTTGTGTAAGCTTTTTTTTTTTATTATTTAAGTCAGTTACAAGCTTTAGAATATTCGTTGTGGCTTTGGGTCATTTTTGTGAGCTCATCCAAAGCCTATGGGTCATGTCACTTATGTGATATTCTGAAGAGACTTGTATGATACATAGGTTTTCTTCTGCCCTCTTGAATGACATTAATACTTTTCTCTCTGTTTATCCATATATTTCATACCTGTATTTTGCAAGGTTTGTTAAGTGAAGACTGAAATCCATAACACTTAATGTAGATTGGGGGGAAAAAAGCAATGCCAGAACTCTTTGAGTCATGCAGAGCTCTGTATTGATGAGTTAAATCAGATTTGGTGTTGCTATAGCTGTGTGGTGGGTTGACTCTAGCTAGCAACTAAGCACCCAGGAGCTGTTCACTCACTATCCCCCACTGCAGGATGGAGGCAAGAATGAGAAGGGGAAAAGAAAAACTTGTGGGTTGGGATAAAGACATTTTTATAAGTGAAGCAGAAAAAAAATAGCCAAACAAACAAACCAAAAACCCACAACACTAAGAAAGAAATCAAGTGGTGCAAAGGCAGTCCCTCACCATCTCTCACCAGTAGAACAATGCTCAGCCAGTCTCCAAGCAACAGCTACTTCAGAAAGACTAGCCTCCAGGTTTTATTGCTGAGCATGATGTTATATGTCACAGAATATCCCTTTGGTTGCTTCGTGTAAGCCATCCTTGCTGTCTCCCCTCCAAACCTCTTTCCCACCCCTAGCCTATTTGCTGCAGGTGCAGAGTGAGAAACAGAGACTACCTTGATTCTGTGCAAGTACTGGTCAGTGATAGCAAAATCACTAGTGTGTTATCAACACTGTTTTGGTCGCCAGCTTGGATTGGGTCACTGTCGCACTCACCTTATTCCTCGTGAGGCTCATTCTTTGTTGGTTCAGGTGGTTCCTGATCTATTAGATTGGTGCAAAAGTAATTGCAGTTTTGGACTGTGAATTTTAAATCATTACAACTAGGCTCAAACACATCTTTATTAATCAAAATAGGAACCATTACAATCAACACATTTTTGCCAATGAGAAATCAGTTTGTTTATTCCTGTAGCGTAAAAATCCATGCTTTGGGATTTGATGAACTCTTGGAAAGCATTTTCTACATCCTGCTGGTTGTGGAAGCTGGTTGTTGAGATCCTTGAAGAAGTGGTAGTCAGTTGGCAAGAGATAAGGTGAATATGATGTAATGGTTTCACTGGGATTCAGAAAGCTGTGGTGGATCAGACCGGCAGCAGACCACCAAACAGTGACCATGACCTTTTTTTGGTGCATGTTTGGCTTTTGGAAGTGCTTTGGAGGTTCTCCTCGGTCCAACCACTGAGCTGGTCATTGCTGGTTGTTGTATAAAATCCACTTTTTGTTGCATGTCACAATCCAATTGAGAAATGGTTCATTGTTGTTGCATAGAATAAGACGACACTTCAAAATTACATTTTTTTGGATTTTCATTCAGCTTATGAGGCACCCACTTATTGAGCTTTTTCACCTTTCCAATTAGCTTCAAATGCCAAATGACCGTAGAATGGTTGACGTTCAGTTCTTCGACAACTTCTTGTGTAGTTGTAAAAGGATCGGCTTCGATGATTGCTCTCAGTTGGTGGTTGTAAACTTCTGATGGCCGGCCACTACTCTCCTCATCTTCAAGGCTCTTGTCTCCTTTGTGGAACTTCTTGAACCACCACTGCGCTGTACGTTCGCTAGCAGTTCCTGGGCCAAATGTGTTGTTGATGTTGAGAGTTGTTTCCACTGCTTTACAACCCCTTTTGAACTCAAATAAGAAAATAGCTCAAATTTGCTTTTTGTCGAACATCATTTCCATAGTCTAAAATATAAAATAAACATCAAGTAATCAGTCAGTAGCAAAAAAACATAAAGCGAGAAAAGCATATTAAAATGATGTATAACATAACCACATTTATTTAAGAATGTATTCCAATATCAAACAGCAAATTTCAACAATGCAAAAACTGTAATTCCTTCTGCACCAACCTAAGAGTACTTCCTAAGCATACATCTCAAATAATGGATTATTTTCTCCTGAGGTTAAACCTCCTTGAGGTGCACACTAGTTTTCCCTGTCCTTCCTCATTACTCACCAAGTACACCCAGGTCCTTGAGTGAAAGCAATCCCACAAATGGATTTGCTTTTTCCCAAGGGAGGAGCAGCCCACACTATCTTTTCTAACCACTTCCCTATGTGCACTATGGGGACTCTTCCTCCTCCCACAGTATTTGGGGGCTTTGGGCAAGGCCAAGGCAGTTAGCAGATCCTTTGATGTTCATCGGCCAAGTGGCTTCTACTAAATTTATATCACAGTGCTTCCATGCCCCAGTGTCCAGTGCTCTCAGCATAGTCTTTAACAGTCCATTCTGTCATTCAATATTTCCAGAGGCTTGTGAGTGATAAGGGATATGATACACCCAGTT
Source organism: Pampusana beccarii (assembly GCA_013399365.1). Classification (NCBI taxonomy): domain Eukaryota; kingdom Metazoa; phylum Chordata; class Aves; order Columbiformes; family Columbidae; genus Pampusana; species Pampusana beccarii. The sequence goes on along the minus strand of VWYH01007442.1, from coordinate 11,248 downwards.
AATGCCATGTTTATTGGCCCAGGATTCTGTGAGATTATTTCAGAAATGAGTTCTGTTGTCTGATTCAGTTCTTTCTAGGGTACTGTGTTGTCACAGAACTTGCCTTTCCAGGCCCAAGCTGGTGCTTTGATTGGTGGCATAGTTTGCAGGGTATTTCTAGCCACCCAATAGTCACTTCCACCATGGTGAACACGTGGTACTTGCCTTGGCATGTTTGTGCCAGTGCTCCAATATAATTGATCTGACAGGCCTCCCCATATCAATATCTCGGCCATTGTTCTCTATTCCAGGGAGACTCTACTCATGTGGCTCTCTTGTTTGCAGCACATGTTTAACATTCATGGGTGACCTGCATGATGACCTCCATGGTCAGGTCCACCCCTCAGTCACAAGCCCATCTGTATGTTGCATTTCTCCCTAGACGTCCCAATGGTTTATGGGCCTACTGAGCTATGAGTAGCTCACCCTTACGTTCCCAGTCTAGGTCTGTCTGAGCCACTTCAATTCTTGCAGCCTGGACTGCCTGCTCATTGTTTTGATGTTCTTTGGTGACGTGGCTCTTGGAGATGTGAGCATCTACATGATGTATCTTTACCTTATAGCAGTGTTTTCTACCTGTGCAGTGATATCTTGCCACAACGCAGCAGTCCAGGTGGGTTTACCTCCGCATTGCCAGTTGGTCTGTTTCCATTGCTGCAGCCACCCCCCACAGGTCATTAGCCACCATCCATGAATAGAGATAGACTACTGGCCACTTTTCTCCTTCAGCAATCTCTAGGGCTAGTTTGATGGCTTTCACTTCTGCAAACTGACTTGATTTGCCTTTTCCTTTGATGGTTTCTGCTACTCATCATGTAGGCCTCCTTCCTTTAAACATCCAGTTCAGCACAGGCAATCGTGGTGCCACAAGGAGCTGTGTTTCTGTACTGACTACTTCTGAAGCAATTTGAACCCCTTCATATGCTGCTAATATCTCTTTTTTTTTTTTACTCAGCATGTAACAGGCCTCAAATCCTCTATACCCCCAGCTCCAAAACCATAGAGGTCAACTTCAGGTCTCTCTGAGTGCTTTCTACCAGAGGCTCCAGGTGAAGCCATGTTCCCTAGCTGTGATGTAGAGCACATTTTTCACATCTGGTCCTGTCTGGACTGGCCTAAGGGCTACTGCATGAACTGTCTCCTGGTTAATCTTTTCAAAAGCTTGTCACTGCTCAAGGCCGCAGTCAAAACTGTTCTGCTTTTAGGTTATTTGATAGAGAGAGCTCACAAGCTGACTAACTAAGAATATGTGTTGTCCAGAAACCCACAACATCTAGAAAAGCTTGGGGCAGTTGATTCCAAGTGTATTGGACACTCCTCCACTTGAAAGCAAACTGAGGCCTGCACTCTCTGCCAAAGGAATCGAGAAAAATTCACTGACATATTAGTTGTAGCATACCACTTGGCAATCTTCAACTCCAGTTGATATTGGAATTCTAGCATGTTCGGTACAGCAACACTCAACGTTGGCATGACCTCATTCAGGCTACAATAGACCACTGTTACCTTGCACCCTCTGTCAGACTTTTGCATTGGCCATATGGGACTATTAAAGGGTGAGCAAGTTTTGCTGATCATTCCTTGGCTCTCCAGTTGATGAATCAGCTCATGGAGATTCATAAGCTCAGGGAGTTTCAGCTGGTGTGATATTGCTGTCAGTACACTGTCATGGTAGCAGTGAGCACCTGCTCTTCAACAGGCAGACAATCCCCCAACAGAAGGATGCTTTGATAGGTCAGGCAAGGTAGACAGCTGTTTAATCTCTGTGTTCACAGTGGCTACAATAAAGATCCACCCATACCCTTTTGTGTCCTTGAAGTACCCTTCAGATGTACTCTATACCAAGAATACACTGGGCATCCGAGCAAGTCACAATGGGGTGCTTTTGCCACTTGTCCTCTGTTAAGCTCACCTCAGTCTCTAGACAGCCAACTGTCAGGAACTCCCTGTCACTCCAGAGATCCAGATGGGTTTCATGCCCTTATCTCTGATGGCATTAGGGTATGTGCACCAGTGTCTTCCAAAGCCTTATACTTCTGTGGGTCTGATGTGTCAGGCCATCAAATCCATACAATCCAGTAAACCCAGTCATCCCTTTCCTCCACCTGGCTGGAGGCAGGGCCCCTCTATTCTTGGTCAGAGTATTTATTACCTGTCTCCTGCAACTGCAAACCAGAAGGCCCTTTATGAGAATCAGAAGTAGGATCAGCCCTTACACTGTGTCTGGGGAATTGCTCTACTGCAAATGGAGCAGTCATCTTTCTGGATGGACCCTTTTTGTCCACTGTTTTTCCTCACAGTGGGCTTCTAGGTTTGAGGTAGGCACACCGTCCTACTTCCTCATGTCCTCCTCATGGTTGCACAACTAGAATTACAGGGTGGCATGTGGCATGCATACATGGTTCCCTTGAGCAGAGAAAGGCTGACTCCATGTGCTATTGCTTGATAGCAGAGATGCTGGACTGTAGGGACAAGGAGGAAGACAGATTCTCTTTGAATTGCTGGAACTGTTGAGACAGTTTCTCTACAGCCGAGATATAGACCCATAGGGTCATGGAGGAAGAGAGATTCTCTTTGAATTGCTGGAGCTGATAGGCCAGTTTATCCATCCTTGGTGTCTCAATGTCTGTCCAGTCCATTATCGCCAGGGTGCTGGCATACAATGTCAATATGTTCCGGTACAAATTTCCAACACATGGACCACATGCACTGGACATCATCTGGATCTTTGGAAGCCTGGTTGTTTTCCAGGTTGCTATAGAACAACAAGTTGATAATTTGCTTGCCTGGCTGGCGGCTGTAATCTTTCTGCATATCTTACAGCTCACTCAAGGATAGGGATCAGGTGTTTTCTGACTTGTTTATTATTTCTGTCTCTTCCGTCTCCTGTTATTGTGTCTGCTCTGCTGCAGAACAGGCTGCTGCTTCTGATTCTTCCTCCTGCTACTTCTCAGGAGGAGCTTCTTACTCCCTTACTAACCGAGTTGACCTCTGCTTCCACTGTTTTTTCTTGACTACAGAAATTACTGTTATAGTTGAGGGTTGAGTCTCTGGCTTAGCCACAGTGTCCATTTGTATGTCCTCAGGTCGTGAGACCCTCTTGTCCCTTTGAGGTTGCTGGACACAGGCTCAGTACATGTAGGCAAGGCCTAAACACAGTGCTGGAATTTGTGTCTCTTTGGTACAGGCAAGGTATCATTCCTTCCAGTGGTCTGCCACTTCAACAGGATTCCATGCTTGTTTGGATGTGAAGTCCCAGACCATTGGGGGTGAAAATCGCTCTAAGTATCTGCCCAAATTCTCCCATGAACCTTGCTACCCATGACTCAACTGCCTCAGAGCACAACTCTGTGTGGCATTTCCAAGCAGTTGGTTAACTTTAGGAAAAACTGAAATCAGATTTATTGTACACACCAATATGAGCATTCTGGTTATGCAGGAACGTTCAAGAAACTGAAGAGCCACTGCAACAAGGCAGGAAATATCTTCTGTGGAGAAGAAAGGGGAGGTGCCATTCTTCATTTTCCCCACCATGTGTCTCCCAGAGGAGAAAGGCGTAATTGCTGATTGCCTCCATTAGATGGTTCCCAGAGTACTGGAACAGCACTAGTGCAGAGCTCAAATACCAGATTAGGCTCCAGGCCAGTGCTTTTATCCTAGCTCTCCCAGGCAAAACACAAGAAAGTGATAAACAGCATAGCAAACAGCAAAATCCATAAGCAGCCATTAACAAGCCCTGGAGTTTGATGTACAGCAAGAGAGGGAGCACTCCCAGGAGCAAGTGAGGGACCAAATAAACCAGCACTGAGAGCAAACAAGTCAATATCATGACCAGCAACAGTCAAGATAAAACCAATTTAATAAGTGAAAGGGAAAAAAAATAAAAAAACCAAACAAGTGATGCAAAGGAAGTCACTCACCACCTTTCACCAGCAGACCAATGTCCAGCCAGTCCCTGAGGAAAGACTACTTTGGAAAGACTCCCCCCACCTCTGCCCCAGTTTTATTGCTGAGCATGACTTTATATGGTATGGAATATCCCTTTGGATAATTCAGGTGAGCTGTCCCAGCTGTGTTCCTTCCCAGCCTCTTACCCACCTCTAGCCTATTCACTGGAGGGGCAGAATGGGAAATATAGAAGGCCTTGATGCTGTGCAAACATTGTTCAGCAATAGCTAAAGCGTCCATGTGTTAACACTGTTTTGGTCACAAATCAAAACCACAACACCATATGAGCTACTACGAAGAAAATTAACACCATCCCAGCCAGACATAGTATAAGTTGTTATGATTATCATTTGTGTCGCTGTCATCCTTAGGAGCTCCAGCTGTGGACTGCTACAGCATTGTTCTATATGCTACAATAACAGAAAAACCTACAAAAACTTGCATAAAGTATGTGAGAAAGACAACATTGACACCAACAGAGATAAGAGTACAGGCACATAGAAAATGGAACAATTTCATTTGAAACAATCACTGCAGTCTTTGGCAGTCCAAGAGATTTTAGGTTTTTGTAAGCATTAGGGCATAGGAGAGACTTTGAAGAACAGAGGAAGGTATTTTGCAGATATTTATAGGGAATATATTGCAAATGAGAGAACAGAGAATTTCCTGAGAGCATCTTTGTGCTCACTTTGCATTTCTGCTCCATCATTCAGAGTAAGGTCTGGAAAGGAAGAAAACTGAAGTAATGATTTCAGTGGTGGAAATCAAGTTGCCTGTGGATTTATTATATGAGTTAATCACCTAGTGGCACTCTGTGACACACTGTGAGACAGTGATTTGGGGACTGGTTAAAATAGTACTCTTGAGGATCCAACGGCACAGATAACTAACCTGAGGCTTCACAGCAGCTGCAGGGGTTATTTCAACCTTGAGGCTGCAGTAGCAGCCAAGTAGTCTCTGTTGCAGAGCTACTCGATGTCTGGGAAGCAAAATTCCATCTACATTAATGTTAGGCCTTTCATTCTCATAGAATGAGTGGTAACAGCAGGTTTCATACCTAAAACATGTCCTTATGGCTTCCCAGTTGAGTTGATATATATGTATTGGAAGATGAGATTATTCATTTAATATTGTTTTCTTTAAAGGAAAAAATGAACATATTCCATTAGAATAGTAAAAATAAGACAACAAATAGCATATTAGGAAATTACATTTAGTAATCGACTAACACAAAAGGGAGGTTTTCTTATTTTTTAAATTGAAGATCTTGTGATGATGAAGAATAGAGTGGGACACAGTTCTATTTATCTTAAACATACTAAAGGAGAGGGAAGATCCTAGCTTGTTTAATTCAGCATTCACATGACAGTTCATTATTAGGTTACTGATTACAGACTTAAATTTACGCCAAGGAGACAGAGATCTGCTCTGCTCTCTGCTTGTCCACACATCCATTTCTGACTTCTATATAAGCTTCAGACTGGAGCAACTATAGTAAACTGATGTTTTATACAACTGCAAAGAATCAACAGGACTTGTGCCCCCTATGAAAAGAGTCTCTTAAAAAACAAGACGTTTCTGCTCTTTTAATAATAATAGAATGCTAACAAACAAAATGACATGAACATCTGTACTACTTGTGCTGTTGTTGTATCTTTTGTTTCTTTACTGTTGATGTCATTGTATTTGAGTTTTATAGAATCACTTATAAGTTCTTTTAAAAAGAAATAACTGTAGATTACAAGAATAGCTTTATCACCATTGTATTTGGTATATATGGCAAGGTTTTGGGAAAGGGGGGACTGCAGGTGTGGCATTTGTGCTGAACACAGATGGTTCCAGCTGGCTTGGTAATGGACCCACCACAGGCCAAAGCTGAGCCAATCAGTGAAGTTGATAGTGCTTGTGTGAAAACATATTTAAGAAAGGGCAGAAAACACTGCATGGGCAGAGAAAAAGAGAGCGAGAAACAGCAGTGTGAACACCAAGGTCAGAGAAGGAGAGAGAGGAGGTGCTCCAGGCACCAGAGCCGAGATTCCCCTGTAGCCCGTAGAAGAGACCATGACAGATCAGGTATTCCCCTGTAGCCCATGGAGAGGTCACACACTGGAGCAGGGGAAAAGTGTGAGAAGGAAGAAGTGGCAGAGAGGAACTGTTATGTTGTTGCAGGTTAATCCTAGTAGACAGATAAGTACCACACAGTTGCTTGCTCACTTCCACCTCCCCGTGGGACGGGGAAGAGGAAAGGAAGAATGAAAACAAGAAAACTTGAGGGTCAAGATCAAACAAACGAGCAATTAATAAGTGAATGATAAGTGGAAGAAAAGAAAACAAAACAAGTGATACAAAAGCAATCACTCATCACCTCCCGTGGGTAGACTGATGCCCAGCCAGTTCCCGAGCGAAAGATGGCTAACCTCCTAAAGCCCCTTCTTTTCACTTTTATTGCTGAGCATGACATTATATGATATGGAATATATCTTTGGTTAGTTCAGCTCATCTGCCCAGTTGTGTCTTCTCCCAGCCTATTGCACAACCTCTCCTCCCCCCATCTATTCACTGGGAGGACAGAGAAGACTTGATGCTGTGCAAACACTTCAGCGACAGCTGGAGTATTAGTGTGTTATCAGTACTGTTTTGGTAAAAAGTCCAAAACACAGCACCATATGGGCTGCTTTGAAGAAAATTAACTCTGTCCTAGCCAGGCCTAGTACATATATATAGACTATCACCCCCATCCCCTCTGCGATGCTTGGGGGGGCAGGTAGAAGAGTCAGGAGTGAAGGAGTGAAGGAGTGAAGGAGTGAAGTCGAGCCTGGGAAATAGAGGGTTGGGGGAGAGGTGGGTTTTTTTAGTTTTTATTTTTGTTTCTCATTACACATTAGTGAGACTTTTTTCTGACAGCACAAAAATTTAACAGAACTTTTCATTATAAAGAAATTGTTTTTCTTTTCAGGTACCATGACCAACAGGATGTTACTAGCAACTTCCTTGGAGCAATGTGGTTGATTTCAATAACATTTCTATCCATTGGATATGGAGACATGGTACCTAATACATACTGTGGGAAAGGAGTCTGTTTACTCACTGGAATCATGGTGAGTGTTTCAGAATTCATTCACTGGATATGAGATTAAGTTTGTTGGAATTAATCCCCAGACTCATGGTAGTCATCACAGAAATATTTATTTGATAACTTTCAAAGTATATAGGCTTACTTGCACCATTCCACGGTCTTTCATTCCATGGTAATGGAATGGAAGGATTTAATTCTCTGTAGGTAGAATGAAGAGCTGCTTAATAAAATACGAGAAACAATTACACCCCGATGCCATTCTCAGCTTCAAAATCTTAATAGAGTCTTTCATTACATGTTAGAATATCACATCTTCTTGACTGTCTTTGGACATGTGTAATTGGACCACTTTGAAAAACAAACCTACAGCTCTCGTATTTGCTTCTTAATGAAGTTATTTGCAGGTGTAGAATTTCAATGGTGGTTAGTCTCCTAAACCATTTTGCTTGTGCATAGTTTTCTACATTATTTCTTATAAGTCTAATAACATATGGTCCATAGTTTTCCATTGCTTTAAGTGGATTTAAGTAGTGCAGTTTTCATTATAAGAGTTTTTGTTACCATTGATTTAATTGTTAGACCATACATATTCAGTACACATTTATTAGCCATATTTCATATCTAATTTCAATTTTTTTTATATTGTAGCATTTGGTCCAAGTTAGGTAGGGAGTAGGGCAATAAATTCTGATGGAAATTTCTGCATATTTACAGTAAATTAGAAGTAAAAAAGCTCCCGATCCTGCCACTTTGTTATGTATCAAGCTCCCGTGTAAATTTCCCTGTGAGTGAGAAGTTCAAGATAGGCATCATATATAACACATATGACAGTAAGATCCATTGATCATAAAAGAAATGCAGCTTCAATATCTACCTTCTATTAAAACAGGTATATTGGGATTATGGCTGAAAACAAGTGGTGGCAAGAAATTTCCCTTTTTGAGCAGGCGTTTTAGTAAATCTCATTTATAAAAGTGTGTATTTTATGTTCAGAGAGTAAAATAGTTCAATGCATTTTTGTAGTGTTGAAGACTTTTTTTCCAAATGCTGCCTTTTTTTTTTTTTTGCTTTTAGCATCTGACAAGTTTCAGGTCATTGACCTTTATTGAGAAAGACTTCCAGTAAATTTTGGTAGTGTCCAATGCATATCTCTTTAAATAAAGAGTTTGCAATCTGGTGAAAATACAGGCAGAAAGCACAGGAATGACTTAGAAGGCTTTTCTAAACTCATATCTGCTGTCTTCTGTGATATTTGCCTTTGTTCTTCATTCTGAGCTGGATTTTGATGCCAGATAGAATAAAACATGGCCATAAATTCATTAGTAAAATAAGAGAACATGCAGCATATATTGCCACAGGGATGTGCAGAACAAGTACAGAACCCTATTATAATGCTTTCCTTTTTCCCAGACACTGTTCAGAAATAAGAAGCAAATACTTCAAGATGCAGATATTAGATCATTATCCCTCCTCATTATCATCTCTGACTACATCCTCGACAACAGCTTTCTTGACAACAGCTAAGTTGCCTTAAATATTTATGCAAAACAAATTGTTCAGCATTCTTGGAATTTTCAAGTTGAAAAAAATTTGCTGTAACAGAAATCTTAGAGTTTCCAAGTCTTGCAGAAGTGCAATGAAAATGTTTAGTATAAATACTAATCATCCATGGGTTTTAAACTGCTATTTAGTTTATATTGATGCAAATGACAGCAGCACCTGGACTGGTCTTAAAATTTTAATGGTTGTATTATTTTATTAAAATGAAAACAAGGTAAAAATAAAATAACAGAAACAGTATCCAGGTTATTGCATTTTTTTTCTATGAGCTCATGAATGAACCACACAGAAGGTGAAATTCTAATCTGTATTTATAATTTTGCTTATGACAGCACCATCTGGAATCAGGTGTAAAATTATTTACAGCAGCTGTTTCCATTGCTTTAGTGAAAGGCTACAGTACTGGTTAATATATACTGATTACACACATAGCATTTCTTTTTCACAACTGAGACAAGATCCCTTTGAAAGTTAGGTTTGTAAAAGGTACAGATGATATTCACTGTCATGTCTTTGATTTATGATTAAAAATTCTGCAGCTACATTTGAAGCAGTAAGGCTCCAAACAGTCAGTAGTACTTACATAGTCAGGATTGCATGATGAGTTTGGGATAAATACCTCCAGAGACAGAAAGCATTCTTAACAAAAAAAGGGGTCAGGTAGTTGGTGTGTAATGGTAGTTAAAACAGTAATGAAAATCTGACCCCCTAACTAAATTTTACAGGACACCAGTAATGTGGCTTTGGCAAGATTTCATCTTTGAGAAGAAATTATGAAGCAATGTGAGAAATTTGGATGTTGAAATTACTGCTATTTTTTTGATAAAGGATCCAAAAGATATGAAGTGTAAAACAGTGAACATATTAATGAACATATCATCTAGCCTAAACTCAAAGACAAAAAAATGCATAGCTCTTACATATAATTCAGCTACTCTTCTGAATCTTGTAGAGTAACTAATTGTCCTGGTTTTGTAAAAAACAAGTTTCTCTTTTAGTGAATTTCCCTGTCAGCTAAATCTCTCTTACTAACTGCAGTTTTCCTAAAAGCTAGATACATGTTTTGGTAGACATAGCAATGGAATGCAAAGTCATTTGATAATGATGTATCTCGCGAGATGTGCAAGCAGGAGGTGAACTGAAACTGACCAACTAAATATTCCATCTCATTCACGTGATACTTCATATAAAAGTGGAAGATCACGAGGATCTCCCTCCTTTTTTCCTTATGGCCGACATTGGGAGAGAACCTTGCGAGTTATCCCTGCAAACTGAGGCCTAGTGACAGACTGAATCCAGTTCCGGTTGGCTGCAGAGTCCAGTCCAGGACTTCCGGGTGCTGGCCCTACATCTGCCAGAGCAGTTGCTGGGACTTTCAAGATTGGTTTTGTATATTTTGTATTATTTTCTCTATTTTTATTGGTAGCATTAGTAAAACATTTTTAATTTTTCCAACTCTC